>JAPDSC010123923.1:16494-59851 GCA_026290005.1 Latrodectus geometricus | reverse complement strand
TGTATTTATTTATTTATTTTAATTTAAACTCGCTTGTTGATTATTTAAAATATTTTTATAAACTGTTTCAATTTGATAAACTTATTTTAAAATAAAATCATTGAATTAAGGATTGCATGCTAATTAATGAAATTATAAACTTGGATTTATTTATCAATAATTCTAAAATATATTTTTTTCTGTATTTCAAACAATTCTAATCTTTAATTTAAAAAATTATATATTATTTTTAATCTAAATTATATATTATTTATAATTTAAAAATTATATATTAATTGTTACTTATATTTTTTTTTGCATAAAATATTATTGAGATAAAAAGATTAATTAAAACTTAATTTTTTTTGATCTCTTACTTGGTAAAACTTTTTGAAGAACATACATTCCAAAAGTAGCCTATACTTTAATGTAATTATGTTTTGGTAATATACGGTTAGTTACACTTCTGAAATGGATAATTTAAGAAAAAATTGTAGGTACAGCTATAAAATCCTATGACAACTTTTAATTGCCTTAAACGCAAGTCATTATAATCACAGGAAACTATGGTTAAAGGTTATTCTTATATATACTAGACAGTCACATTTATCGTCAGTGCTTGTCAGTGCTCATTCTTCTATATTCCTATAGGAAAAATGCGCATGTAATGTCTGCAGTGAATCACTGTGGTTTAACCAAGGAACGACTAACAAAATATCAGAAACATCCATTATATTCCGTCAAAATGTATCCATTTGTTTGAAGTGGTCTCATAAATATGCTCTTTGTGGTTGTTGTTTGAATGTGCCAGCTAGGATAGAAATATGGGTTGAGCTGCAGCACTTTTCCAACTAAACCATAATTTGGTGTAAAGCCTGACATTTTCACTACACACATGTCATATCAAACCACCACAAACACGCTTATAGGCAGGCTACATCAACTCATCATCTCAAAAGAAGAAAGAACAAGGAATTGCAGAGAAAACAAGAAAGAAAACATACATGCCCGAACCTTGATTCGAACCCGAAATCAACAGTCTAGGAGTCAGAAACGCTAACATCTCAGCCATGCTCCGGCGCTCTTTGTGGTAACCATACAAATGGAAGAAGAGTTTGGAAGAAATTGAAGGAAATTCTGTCTGGTTAACGTACAGATTATACGACGCAGTTATAGTACTCGATGATGTGTTGCCAAAAATTACAATGAGATATATTTAAACCGTTACTCTTGTGGTATAGAAGTATTGCATCATGTTGAAACCGTATATTCAATTACTACGGTAAAGATAAATTTTCTAATTATGAATGGAAATCTGTAAGCTGAAATATTGACATCTATGTTTGCTTCTACAATTTAGAATGTACTTCAACTGAATTCGGTGCAAGTTTTTTTTTTTTTTTTCTTCTTCTTCTTTTATAGATCACAATTAGTACTTATTTGGGTGGAACTTAAGACAAGTGTGGATGTATATTGCATCTGACTTCAATTCCAACCTAACATTCATAGATTTTATTAAAAAATTTTGTTTCATTCTCACACAGATCATGAAACTATTCTGTTTCTTTCTAATCAAATAGTACACAATTTACATTACCTTTGATTTCATTTCAAGATTTTACTTAATCAAATTATTGTTTTCCAAATTATTTCTTTTGTTTTGGATTTACTTCCTGCTAGTTCAACAAGTAATATCTTCTCTATTAGTTGCTTTTAAGCAAAAATGATTCTTGAATGAATTGGTAATGAATTGAAATAATGTGCCAGTGAAACTCAGATATCAGGAAAATGTCTGGGTTCAACAACAATCAGTAAAGTTATAGTGTAGTAGTATAAGTATTTTTGGAATTCAAAATAATTTCCTTCTGACGGCTTAACAGTATTGAGATTTGTCTCAAACCAATGAGATTTGTAAGCATTTTCTTTGAATGTCTGCTTAAAAGATGTCTTTTAATATTTATTTTTATAAATATGACTCATCAAGAATCGTAGAAAAACTATATTCCGTCCCTTCATAGGCTAGCATAGTACATAATAATATTATAAACAATATTAAATATGCATGAGATTTTTTTCACTAATATTCTAAGTAATGAAATAACTTTATATTTTGTACAGTATAAAAAAACAATGTTTTACCTAAAAAGAATTAAGTATCTAAGAGTTAATAATAATAATAATAATATAAGCAAATATAAATAATCTTGAAAAAATTAAATCAAACTGTTAAATTTATTTAGAAAAATAGGTTAATTTGATATATGCAGTTTGTGTTCAAAATCAGAATGGTATAGATTTTACTCAACATTCAATATTAAGTTTCAGTTTTCGGAAAGATTTTTATTTTGGAAAGATCCTTAATAATTTGAATTTTCATTGTACCTTTCTTTTAACATACTGACAGCACAAAAATATGCGTCTGAAGAAAGTTTCACAATATAAAGCAACTTTTGAAGCTATTTTGAAACCAACAAACAGAAATAATCTAAAGAATATTTTGGTTATACTAACTAAAACCAAACTGGAATTGATGAATAAATTCGTTTATAAAGTTTTTAAGTTTAACCAAATATGGAAGACTAATATTTCTGAAGAGGTGATTATTAAGCTATTTTTATGAGACTTATAACTTCTCATATATTTTCCTTTTCGGTTCATACAGGATAAAAAAAAATGATAACTTTCAAACCTTTCATCCTATTAAGTAATTTCTTATTGTTATTTATAAATTTTATATTTTTTAGCAAACCTCTTTGCTGTTGAAAGCAAATTTCTTATTTATATACTAGATTTTGAATTTTAAAAATCTGTGATTTATGGTGACAATTATTTTAATACTATTATTAAAAGCATGGCATTTTCTATTGATGACTTAAAATCCAGCTAAAATTTTAAATTTTTAGCACTTAAAACATTGCTTAACAATCGGTCAGGCAAATATTTTCTTATATTCTCAAACAAAGATGTGTATTAATGAAGAATATTTCATTTTACATAATATTCTGCATATAAATCATATTAACTTTTTTTGGACATAAATAAAATTTCACTGAAAAATTACTGTAAGTAGAACAAAACATATCATATTATTCATCCGTTTATCATGGTAAATTTCATAACAAATTATAGTGTTTCAGGACGTAATTCAATTAGAAATTATAGTAACTCAATTATCACTAAACTGAAATCTGCTTATAATACGTTCATAAATAATGCAAGTGTTAATAGGTATTGCAACTTTTTAAAAAGTAAAGAAGAATTTTGATGCTCTTCCATAATGAAAACCTTCAAATTATTATGACTTTTCCACTTAAGAATGAACATTTTCATGAAATGCATATATACCCATAATATTGCTTGAAAACTTGGTGAAACCATCATAAAAAATTGTAAAATGTGCATTTATTTAAATTTATTGAATGTAGTCGCACCCAAAGATTTTTCCATTTACATAATTAAATTAGAAACCAATATTTTTTTCCACATAATTTTGATATTTTTTCAGTTCATAGAGGAATAATGTATTTATATTATTGAAAAACATATACTTTGAAATATTATAATCTCTGTATTTTAGGTAATTTACATTTAAAAGTTTCCTAAGTTTTCATTCCATTAAGTAAATTATTATTCTATACACACACATATAAGCAGACAATACAAATGCGTGTTTAGTATCATTATAGTGTTAATGCAATCCATTTTCTGTTCAATATTACACTTTGATTTTGTTGATAGTATAATTTTCCTGAAAATATGGTTGATAACATCAATCTTCCTGTCATTTGTACAAATGGCACGATATATTTGAAAATAAAGCATTTCAAATAATTACATATTCTTCCTGTTTTTTAGAAAGAATTTCAAATTTGAAATCTAAAGTTTTGCATTAAGTACCTTAAATACATTAACTTAAATGATGACAGTCATCATGAAATGAAATGAAAATTAAGTCCACTGCAAAATAATAATTTTCTTTGATCTCTAATTGACCAATTTGAATAATATTGCTGGAACATCTGATTTTATTTAATAATGAAAAAAACCTTTGCACAACAATTTTACGAGAAAAATCTCTACAACCAGGTAGTCTTGAAAGACACTCTAGTCTACTGATAGCAAAATTATTTTACTATTTTGTGCACTAGAACAGAAGTCTTGGAGCTAAAGGAATTCATCTGTTCGAAAAACTACTTTCTACTTTCATAAAATTCGAAAAACTACTTTATGTAATTTATTAAATTCACTGCATATTTGTTGGCCTACACATTTATTAATTTTTAATTTTTAAATTCTTTAATTATCTAGGGATAAAACATTGTTATCATAAATATTATACAAAGAAAGTTTAATATGAGACATGAAATGTAAATAAGCAAAATATATCTATATTTGATATATCTATATTTGATATATATTCTTCCGTATTTGATATATTCTTCTGTATTTAATGTATTTTTCTCATTGTATTGCTTTGCATATGTATTGTTTTGCTTATTTTTCAATGTATTACTTTGATTCAAATTTTGATATAGTTGTATTTTCTTCTTACAGAGACACTCTTCGGGGGAATAACACGAATATTTTTTTAGTTTTGTCTTTCGTGTTGTCAGAAAAGGGTGTCTGTTTTGCATAGCTGACCATCTCTCTCCTGATGAAGACGTGGTCCCTATGCGCTTTCCCTAATATTTACGATACTTTTTTCTATTCCTTTTTCCTTGCTATTTACTTAATTCCATTATCCCCTTGATTTCATTTATATATGATACATTTAAAAATAAATGCCTTCATTATAATGTTCTATAATAAACTGATAAATGATGAAAGCGCATATTTTTATGAAATTTTCAAAAAACTTTATGGTTTATTTAAATAAAGTACTTTTTTCACTTTAAGTAAATATTATTAAGATTCAGCTGAGCAATATAAAGTTAGATAAAATGTTTACGCTAGATTAAAACATAATTTTTGTAAAACTCAATAATTACAGATATTAATTGATCTCATTTTAGGGACATTTATTTTTATGGAAGTATAAATTATTGTTAAAATAAATTTGATAACATAAATTTAAATTTGAAACATGACATATACCTAAGCTAAATATTGGGTCGCGAATATTCCTATTACAATTCTTAATGCATTGTGATTATGCTAAAATGTGATACATATGGTGTTTTAAATTATGATCACAGGAGTTTGCGCATTTTATCCAAAAATTGTTATAGTGAGTAAGAAAAAAATATTTTCTCACACTAATATTTTAAATTAAAGATTAACATTGTATTCTAGAGATCAAGATGTTAACCTAGTGATACATGGTAATAGGTTCTATTCAAGGATTGGCATGGTTGTTGTAAGTATATCATTTTGTGGTAGATGATACTTTTTTCCTTTTGCTGCAATTGAGAGTCTTCCCAGTGGATGTGGACCAGTGGTAAAGTTGACATAAAAATTTGGACCACTCTGACACTGATTATAGCGGACATCTTAAATGCCTTAGTTTGTTGTAGGCCATATTAGTAAACACCGCAAATATTGATTGTCCTGAACCATTTAAGATAGTCATTATATTATTTACTTTATAATATTCTTTAAAGTAAATAATTTAATGAATTTGATTAAGTATTTTGTCCTTTTTGATTATTGGAAATTATATTTTTTCTCCTTGCCTTTTTAGCACAGATGCACAACATATATATATAACATTCTATAATTTTATTGAGTAAGGTTACATCAGGCTTCTTCAAAACAAAATAATGACCTTCTCCCATTCTTGAATTCGTCTATCACAACCTAAATTGTTAATAAGAAATCCTTATTCAGCATTAAAATAAATGTCGTTTGCAGTTCATTAAAAATAGTGTTCGGTAACAATAAAGCTATACGCAATTAAGCATTATTTAAAATTTTTATCACCCTCACCAACATGTTTCTTGACATACTAGTTATAAACTGTCTATATTTGTATCTCATTCATCAATCTCTCAAAGTCAAAATTTTTTGGTATTATTAAGAAATCCTTAACACGTTAAGTAAGAAAACTAAAGAAAATAAATAATCTTAGGTTAGCTTCATGTTCTTACATTCATGTTAGAAACACATGAAGGGCAATATATAATTAATGCTAATTTATTACAAAATATTATTTACACAACATTTTGCTTTATTTTACAAGAAAATTAAAAACTGATGTTCAATCTTTAAAGTAGTAAACGTATTGCACACCAAGTAATGACGAATGTAGTTAATGGTATCATGGATGACTACAAATGGATGATTCCATTTGCTACTACAATTTGGGAACCAAATACATTCCTGAGTCCTCAGGAATTTCTAAATGCGAAAAATGCTCTTTTTATTGTATTCTAAACAACGTTTTGTTATCACTCATATTGATAAGTTTTCCTTGCGACTTCCAATGCGCTCTTGTGCATCTGGGTTTTGTATCTATATGATATTTGCTTGCTATTTTATTTTTTATTATAAAATGATTGTTGAACTTTAATTCCAAACACTTTATAATTAACTATTCTTCTTCCAAGACAGTTAAATATGAATGGATAAATAGATGGATAAATAGATGCTACATCTGAATAATGCATGCAACTGAGAGGAATTTGTAAAATGTCTTAAAAAACATTTTTTTGCTAGGAAAAATATGATAATTTCCTTAATATAATATGTATCAATTTTTTGTGTTACTAATATTATAGTATTTCATATTCAAATTTCTTTTAGGGCCATGCCTACATGTATGTTTGTGTACGCGGTTTAATACATATTTCAGAATGTAAACTGATGGTTTTCTTAGCTTATATTGTTGCAACCAATGCACATAGTCATATTTTCTTACCTACAAATGTGTTTTATGTGGAATAAGAAGTCATTCCATTGCATTTCTATATTTAATTTTAATTTTATGGGATATGTGAATCCAATAATTTTAGAAAATGCTTATTTTAGAACTAAGATTTTGGAATTGTTTCACAAAACAATATGTAATTAATGTATGGAAGAAATCCATTTGCCTAGTCATTTTATTAGAGAAATTTAATTGAATTGAATGTGTGTCATTCCTGAAATCCACACACATATTTCTTATTAACTGATTTATTTCATGGAACAGCTATTTATGGAGTTGGGAATTATAGTGGGCCTTGTTGTGGTCGATGAAACTTTCATTCACAGTCATTTAAAAATCAGAAGAAAAATATTATTTCATTATTGTTATAGATAACAGTTATTTTGCAAAAATATTTAACACTATTTTAAATTGCAAAAATGCTTTTAATTGTTCATTATTAAATTTAAATATTTTTCAATAAGTTAAAAAAAAATTAACTAAAACTAAGAACACTTATCTGTTATTAGTTATTAAACTAAATCCTTAGTGAATAATCCTAATTTTCTTTCAACTTGTTGTCAAATGATATCTGGTATTCATAATATTTAACACTTTACATTTTTCTCAATAAAACACAAATATTTATTGTAAATAAGAGTATGCCTATTTCTTCATTATACAAAACTTGTATGTAAATGCCTTCCTTTTGAACACAGAGTAAAAAATATATTTAACTATCAATGATAACATAATGTTTATTACTTGAAATTAAAATAATAAATTATAAGGACTTTTGGTTGGTAAAAAAATCTTTAATCATACAAGTAAAATTTTCAATAGGTCCAACGAATACTTTTAGATAATTAATTTCAGCATGATGTCCTTCAACATAGCATATATTGAAGTTGCTACTTTCTGAAAACGAAATCAATTCCTTTCTATAATATATCATCGCAGACATTAAGCACTCAAATTTATTTTACAAAATATATATTAGAAAATTTCATACATCATTGACCTTTCCATGTGTTGCATTATAAATTTATCAATAGTATATTCTTTTCATCAACTTAAAGAAAATATATTTAAAAAATATATTTCTTAAATTTATACCACAATAATTTATTGAATGAGGCTCAGCTACTGGTTACACGAAAAACTGTTTTTACAGAAAATAGAAATTTATATTCCATACTTTCCAAGGTGCCCCTTTTTTATCCATATACTTGAAAGGGTGACAAAAAGCAAGTTTTTGTTTTACCATCTATCACGATGGAACCACATGGTACGCTCGGATGAGAGAATGATGGATGGCCAATTGGATGAACTGACACATTCGTCTTCAATGCAATGCACTCAAAAAATAGAAAACGGAATATTCCTTTTTATTAATGTAAGAATTGGTTTTCCAAGCAAACATTCATTCTTTCAGCACGTCTAAATCTTGCTTCTGAAACAAATTTTACCAAAACGAGAAACAGAGCTGTTTTCTCTTTTACAGTGTTTTGGTGGAGTTAAAAGTTTAGACACGAGTATATGTGATCCATCAAACAGAATTATTTTCTCTGCACGACTACATTAAAATTGGACATTCTTCTATTCTCAAACAATGTGTTATTTATATAAACGTTTGGAGAGCAAAATATTGTATCTTTAAAGAATACTCGAAAGTGACTATTTATATTGTATTTTTGCCAATAAAAATTACTTATTTTTAACTTGATTGTTTTCAATTTTGCTTCAATTAAATAAATAAACATAAGTATAAAAATGTAAAATATGTAATTAAAACTATATGATACTCACTTGTTTTCCAGTAGAACCTATATATATATATATATATATATATATATATATATATATATATATATTTAAATTATTCATTTCATAATTAAGTATTCAAGGGAATTCTTATTCCATTATATTTCATTAAAACTTTCACAATGTGTTGCAAGATTTCAAATTGATTTCACAATTTTCTATGAAAATTATATAATTTCAGTAATTGTACAAATGTGAATACATAAAATGCGATATTATTTTTCAAATATTTTAAGCAGCACAACTTAGTATTGAAATTTATGGAATTATGTTTATTTATTATTAGTATAATATTTACTTAATTTATACAAATAGACGTTTTAACCACAATATACCACTTTGTCACATTTACATGCTGTCTTAATGAAAATTATTTACAGAAATTTAATTGAATATTTTTTTTATTTATTTGCTCTATATTTAGAGAAAAATAATAATATTCCAATAAAAAATAAATTTCTACATATTAATGAAGAATGCTTTAAACAAACTTATTTAATTGATTAAAAATTTCTGGTTGATTAAACATTTTTGAGAAATACAAATATATCATAAACATTTTACCATCAAAATTGTCAAAATTTAAAAGCAAAATCTCAATTTGTCATTTAACATTTGAATATTTAAACTCAAGTTGGAAGAGTTTAAAGAAAGTTCTAGCTGACACTTCTTTTGAGGCTCTCCAGAGCAATCAGAATAGAAAATCTCATGTTGTCATGCTATCTTATATTAACGATGCTGGCAACAGTGGCCACTTTAAATTCTATTTTGGGATATACTTTCTTGTGGACGTGAAAGACAACAAAAAATGGGACTGTATATTTCATGGTACCCCAAAAAATAGATAATATAAAAATCGGAATTTTGTTGCAAGATATCTAAAATGAATTAATAATTCTTTGGAATTCTTATGAAAAGACGCGGATTGTTTTAAACTAGGTGTACTAAAGTGTTAGGTGAAAAATCACCTTTGCGAGGTAATTTTCATTTTATTTATGTAGCATAAAGTCGGCTATTGTTTCAGTAAGCATTACCGTTGTGCAATATCATAATATGGACGAGAACAGAAAATACACTTTCCGAAATAAATCTGAAAGCACTATTTTGGATACAATTAAGTTTTCTGTCTTAATATCTTCAGGCATAAATCACTGTGACTACTGGTTTAATGAACTGATTGCAGAAGAGAGAATATGACGTGAAAATTCTTAAGTAATCTAGAAGGTACAAAAAAATGTTAGAATACTGGAAATGATTGTAGAGTGAAACGAGAGAAGCTTCTCTGTCACTCTCATGAGAGTAACACAATTTATTATTCCCACATTATGCTTCTAATTCTTATAATTAAGCAATCTCTTTCTGGTAGTGAAATGCGTTTATTCATTTATTTTCAACATAAATATAGCATAAATGGTCAAAACCTACACCAACGTCAACATTTTTAAGCGAAGATTATATTTGTATGATTAAGCTAACTGTATAAATTAATGAGAATAATTAATTTTATAAATCATTTTTGCTAAATGATATACAAAGCTAGGCATTATTAATTCGTTTTTAAAAGGCTATATTTTTAGAAGTATTATTCAAGCACGTGAGAGATATATGACAAGAACCATTAATTCTACCAGTTTATATTGGGATTCTTGGTGTTAGAATGAATATTTTTTTTTCTTATAGGTAATAAGGTTGAGAGAGTACGCAGTGAGTGCCATCCGAAAATGAAGAAGGCAGCAAAAGATTTTTGTGTCCTTGAATATGCAAGTTGTTCGTATGTAATATGGTGTGCAATATATTTTTTGCAAAAGAGATGACTAAGTATGTAATAATTTTGTAATGTGCAAAAGAGAGTATAGAAATTAATGCCAGATATTTCGCAGTTATTTGGTACATAAATAACTGCGAAATATCTGACATAAATGATTGGAATGAGTTCGATAATAGCATGGATATGTCTCGTGTCAACAAAGAGGCACATTATAAGCATCTGTAGAGTTTGTATTACCTTAGTGAGTTTATGATTATTTCGCAACACCTTTCCTGTACATACATATAATGTTTTTCAAAATGTATCCTTTTCAAAATATGTTCTTTTCAAAACGAATGATTTTTTAAGGCTCTACTGTAAAATTCATCATTTATAAATATAAAAATAATGATATCAAAAAATAACTTCTAACTTTCCAGCTTTACATTAGAGAATAACATCTATTTTGAAAATTAGGAGATTACACTTAATTTAATCATCTAAATTGTATCACTATATATTTCGTCAATACCATTGCAGCATAACTTTTCTGTTGAACTTTCACTGAACACCCTTAATTGATTCTAAAAACTGAAGGCAATTATTTTGTTAATTGAGGAATCGAATTAGCATTAGCATGAAAATTAAATGCAATAATTAAATTTTCCAGTTTTTTACTGAGCGTGTATCTAATATAAATTTTATTTACAGACATAATAATGCTTATACAAAAGTGTTTTTTATACAAAAAAAAATCTATATTACAATTCACTAAAATTGCTTCTAATCGATAATTAAGATAAAAAAATTCTATTTAAATAATTTATCCTAATTTCTAAATTTTAGATTCTATACTCACTTCTATTTTTATTTTGAAAAGCACCACAAATGATTTTTTTTATAAATAACTATTGAAATTAACCTAAATTATGAGCAACATTGGTATTGATTGTATTCCCTCAGAAGATGAATATTATTCTTATGGAAAATGTTTGCAAAGAATGAAGTCATAATCTTTACATATGACATAATCTTTACATAAGTGATATATAAAGTCAGTTGATTTTTTTTTTAATTTATAATGTATACATATGTACGAAACATTACTTTTCATTTACAAATTTGTTTCAATTTGGTCATCTTTACGTTTATGAATTTAATGATTAAAATCATAAATCTGAAAACTTCATGAAATATTATCTTGGAATAAATATAAATAAGGGAATATATTCATTTTGTTGGTAGTTTCATAAAAATGAATTGAGCTTGCTTTTTATGTGAATAAATTCATCAAGTTTTTTAGGTGTAATAGAATGTTTAAGTATAAGCGAGGAGTTTTTTAAAAATTCGTTACATTTATGCAAAAAATTCATTCATTTTCTGAAGTTTGTATAGAAAGGCATCAAAGATTTCAGGAAACTCATGTAAATATTCAGAAAATGTATAATACGTTGATGTAAAATTGCGGTTATTTATTTGCCTCAAATTAAAAAAAAAATGAATTAGACCAATTAGGAATGTGATATTTGCCAGAAGATTTTTTTCAATTTTCAGAATGATAATTACACTATTATAGCGTGTTAGAATTCAATTTGTTTTTAAATATGAAGAATTATAATTAAATTTACTAATCAGCAAAATTAGCACTATTGACAGGAAACATGCAAATTTTCTGGAAGCATACACGCTGGTTTACAAAATTTTAGAAAAAATCCATCGTTCACTTAACAATGCACGCGAAGGGAAGTTTCAGTCATCTACAAATACACATAAATGTGTGACCTACTATAAGTGGATTTGTATTCTACTTGAATGCGCAGTAGCGTGTGAGGAATTTTTGAGGTTTTTTCGCTGTTACTGCATCGGGAATACAAAGTTGGAAACAGTAATTTTGTCTTCACTCTAAATACAGTTGAGTACTAATGAAGTTTAGTTCTAAAAATATTCTGTTGGTAAAAAGAACCACCAATGCTATTTTAATTGCAAAAAATATTATATTGTAAATTAAGTTTGAAATATTAGAGTGTTTTTCGGAATAAAAAATGTTAACTGAGTGAGGAAATTTTCAATATTTGTAAAATTATGAAAATTTTTAGTACATTCTTTGTTGAATTCCATTACCTTACAAAATGATAAAATGTTGAACTTGAAATTTACTTAATTCATATCTCAATTACTAGAAAACTATTTCAAGAACTTGCATGAATAAAAAAATATTAGTGCAGACAAATAAATGACTGTTTTCATGAAAAGCAAAGTAAATGATTTTATAAAAATGTAATAAATTACAGCTATACAAAACTACTCTCTTAAAATTAATAATTCCTCTAATAACATTTTATAAATTGATCTGGTGTTAAAGTAATTGAACTCTCAAAGAGTACTGAAAGATATTATTACCAACTTATTGGAATATAAAGAATTTTCAAATTAAATAATGTTCTTCAAGTATGAAATATATATCCACAAAAAATGTTCATTAGTATATTCTGCTAAAGAAAAATGCTGGCTTAAAATATGGCTAATCTAAACTTATCACAATTTCATTACCAAATCATTTTTTACTCTAACCATGTTTCCATTAGTTTCAAAACATTATAATTTTTATAGGGATTTTAAATCTCAAAACATTATTATTTTATCAATTTAGAAACAGTAAAATAGTATTAATCAATTTAGAAATAGTAAAAAATAAAATTTAATTATTTTATTTTTTACTATTTCTAAATTGATCAATTTTAGTGAAATTTTCTTTCTAAATAATATAGTATTTTAAATATGAATTTAGTGGATTTATTTTATATAAGAAATTTTAAGTTAATATTTTTTTGTTTTCACAATATGCATTCGTAATCCCATTTATCTACTGAAAAAGTGCAATTAATAAAATAATTGTTACTATTATTCCCTTTTCTTTTTTCAAAAATGATCTGAAAAACACTTTTGAAATTGTCTTATTTATTCCTAAATTATTTTCTTTATCATTTAATGAATTTACACTTATGTATCGAATATATGATATGTATTGATCAGTGTCTGCTGAGAAGTACTCAGTATTTTTTCATTGCTGTGAAAGGAAATTCAATCAAACTTAAAGAACTCATTTACTGTCATTTGCAGTACACTTTACAATTTCTGAAATTAATTTTTAACTAAAATCTTACGTGGATAAAGTATTTTTCAAGAATTAAAACTCTCAAATTGTAACTTCTAAATTTCAGAAGATAATACATATGATCCTAACAATAGGTAAGATGATGAATACTAGAAAGTCTGTTTCAAATTAATTTAAAACTGCATGTAGATGCCACGTTAATTAACTTCGTTATGCAATGTGTTAGCAAGTGCAATAAATTAATTATAAATTTAATGTTATTAACAAATCTTTTGAAGTTTATTCTGATGATAGGAAAAGTAGCTGGCAATTAGATGATACTCCAGTTCATTTTGTATAAATTTTGTAATTTCACTAAATTAAATTATATCTTGTTTTTTTAAATTTTATTTTACAATTAAATTCAAAAATATTTTATTAAAAAGCATAAATTATTGGTAACATAATCAAAGTGTCATTTTTTAAAATAGATTAAGCTGAGGTTCTTTTAATTTTCAAACCAATTTTAGATTGGTCAAGTAATTAATTTATTATAATTGTACAAGTACTTCAAATACTTACATATTCTTCTTAATATAACTTCAAGCAAATCAAGTACTTAATTTATTATAAGTTATATACTATATAAATATATATTACCGTTATATATCTTTAGTCTATATAGTTACTTTCTTAAACCGCTTAAATTTTTCGTTCACAATGAGCTGAATTATTCGGTATATCCATGAATAAGCATACAAATCTCACTACTTTATTGTTAAAGATAATAATTTGACGCTTATATTCGGTATTGTTACAGTTGCTTATAAATGCTGACAGCATATTATCTCCGTTCGCAAAACTAACTTGGCTACCGAAGTGAGAGAAAAATGTTATGGCAGA
Source organism: Latrodectus geometricus (assembly GCA_026290005.1). Classification (NCBI taxonomy): domain Eukaryota; kingdom Metazoa; phylum Arthropoda; class Arachnida; order Araneae; family Theridiidae; genus Latrodectus; species Latrodectus geometricus. Next base: position 45,460 of record JAPDSC010123923.1, on the reverse strand, counting down.
GGTAATTTCAGTTCAAGCGTAATAATCATTTCAATGGAAGCTCTTCTTTTCTTCGAATGAAGGGAATTTCAATAAAGAGGCTATTTTTATAGCTTCTATGACCACTTTTTGGTCGTTGGAAGAAAATGGTTGGCTTGTTTTATAGTCACGAGTCGCGTTTTATTATGATATTTCGCTTTTATTTTCCTAGCCATCTCGCTTCAAAAAACTTGACAGCAGCAATGCATTATTGCGTAAGAGCAGTCTCCAAAAAGCAGCAATGGAATTCAGGACCATGCATCGTGGAATTGTTTTATTTCAGGATTTTATTTTATTATATTTTAGATTTCTCAATCAAGTCCTCTCCTTATTCCTGACAACAAACAAATTGTTTGCATTTTGTAAGATGGCTTTCTTTTAGTTACAACAGTGTATTGCTTTTTGAGTTTAAAGGTGTTTTCAAAAAATTTGGATAGGAAAAGTATTTTTTGAAAAACTCAACGTTACCACAAATGTCACATAAAACTACTATACTGAAACTCATGATTTCTTTAAAAAGTATATCTGATTGATTTTCAAAAAGTTTTTAAGAATTGAAGCTCTATATTTATTAAAATTTTAATAATTTTAAGTGAATTTTCATTTTAACTATAAAGAAGATTAATAATTTTCTATAGAATGTAATGGGAAAACAAAAATGCTTTTCATATGATTCTTAGAACAAAATAAAACTGCATAAAAATTATAGCTTATTTCAAAGTAATCTAACGTATTTTAAATGAAATAAATGAGAAATATTAAAACAATTAATGCTCATATAAATGTTTTTTTTTACTAAACAGAAAAGTAAATAATTTCTTAATATGTATTTATAATGTAAATCACTTAAAGAATTTTTTTTTGTCGAGTGCCAGTCAGACTGGCAGTATGGATGCGCTGCTTCACTCTTTCAACTGAACCGCAATTGGGTGTGGAGTCCGACTTCCTCAGTGCACACATGCCATAGGAACCCGTATATAGGATAGGCAACCCATTCATACAAGGAAAGGGCAAAGACAGTTGAGAGAGAAAGAGAAAGTAAATCCATGCCCCGACTGGGATTCGAACTCAGACCTCCCTATCAGTAGTCAGGAATGCTGACCACTAGACAGAGCAGGTGGCATTTAAAGGAATAATAACTTTAAATCTTCATTATATTTTTGTACAAGAAAAAGTTTATCTAAATTTTTAATTTAACTTTATCCAGTATGAAGATATCGATTATCATTGTGATAAATTGTATGATATTAAAGCATGAAATTATTAATGTAATATTTTAAAAATCTTCATGCATCTATCGTACAATACATTAGTTATGCATATATCTATTTTTTAATAGGTGTAAGGATATACTTAATAGATAATATCCAGAAGTGAATACCCATATATAAAAAAGGAAACTCAGGAGAAATTTAATTTTTCACTTACAGAAGTTAAAATAACACCACACTATAAGAGAGCAATAGAGCGTTAATAAATATTTATTAAACCACATTTTTTATGTTCAATCGTTACCAGTAACATAAATAGTTTCTTACAAAATGTATATGAACAACAGAAAACAAACTTGAACATAATTTGTAATAGATAATATAAATATATTCTACTAATCACATATATTTTTATCACATTTCAATTCATTAAAGCTTAAATTAAATAATGGATTTAAAAGAAAGATGCATTGAATAAAAGAAAAAAAGTGCAATTTTGGTAAATTTACTTTTTTCTCTAGAAAATATACTAAAACAATTAGGAATATTTTGTTAATTAATAAAATCAAGTAAATCAAAATATGTTTTTTTTATTTTAAATTTGGATAGTTTCACATATTAGAACTATGCAATAATTATTGCATACAATAATTTTTATTTCCATTCTAAAATGATTCATTTGTTTATTGGCAACGATTTTACTCGAATAAAATTGAATTTTTCTCTGTACATGTATCTTTTAGCAGATATTTAGTAGAATATGTTTCATTAAAATACAAAAATTCTTTATTGAGCATAATACACTCTACCAGCGCAAGCAACCTCTGTAAATAAAAATATATGTAGTCAATCAACATTATGATGTGAGCCACATCTACACATAAGAAAAGATATCAGTCAAAACTGTTAAATTGCTTATTGTTGCTATAAAATGGTAGGTTTTAGTAATTTCAGCAACTTTGAATGAATTGTTTTATTACGTGCATGAGGAATGGTTCGTAGTATTATAAAGATAGAAAAGAAATTTGGATTATTCATGACTATTTCACTAGCATACACTGATGATCGATTACCTGGTGAAATAATAAACCTCAGACTTAGTGAGGCTGGAAAAAGACGTTGAAAAAACGAGATCGTTGACCACTGCTGAAAAACAGAGATCTTTTGCTTTTTCAGAAAAGGATTAGCTGTCTTAAATATTCTGTTTGTTACACATCCTTTAACATTTTTGCAGTAAAGAACTTAAGTTATGCGCTTATTTTTCTATTTTAAATTTCGGCAAACATTGAACTATTGAAGAAAAATTTAAAAGCATTGAATTTTATGATTTTCTTCTCAATTAAGACATGTCTTTTATGTTGCACTAGATAATTCTCAACTTATTTCTAAAACCATTAATTCATTGTGTTCATAATTCCTTGAGTGTCTTGGCTTACTATTTCTAAAAATATTTTTTAAATCAACTTCATTTATTAACTGTTTGTGACACTCATGTTAAAAATGTTTTGCTTATTAATGAAACATATTCATGCACTATTTATTTATAAATCAGCAACAACAATAGTTGTGAGAATTTTATACTCTTTCTTTGTTGCAACAATTATTTTCTGCTATTTTTGTGTTGACATCGAAAATGCAGATATACTTCTATTTTCCTCAAAGTAGATTTACTATCCTATAGCTTGGCTCTTTCTGTGAAAGAAACCATCTCTTTCTCTGTCACCACTAATCTTCCTAGAGTTTAGAAAAGAAACTCAAATTACTCTTGATAGATGAGATTTTTAGCTGTTTCTATCTTGACCTCGGACATTTTTACGTGGAATAATACACCTTTATTTCTGATATTTTGGCCTTTCTTATTTCGTGTTACAAAAGCCAAAAACCCCTTTGTAGTAAGTTTTACTCCATTTCTCGAAATATGAAGAACTTTTATCCAACTTTGATTTAAAATGATATTCTATACATAATTTTTTTATACAGATTTGTTTAAAATAGAAGATCATACTTTTAAATTAACTAATTCTGGAGTGTTTTAACAATGAAGATAGGATGAATGCTGATTTGTGCTTAGTTAAATTGCTCTTTAAGATCATAAGTATCTGAAAGTATTTAATTATTTTTTTATTTGACAATGACTACAAGATTTTACACCGATTAATTAATGATATAATTAAATATTATAATTTTATAGGAGAAAATATTATGAAATATGGTTAAATCATTCTTGAAGTAATAAGAAAAAACATGAACCTCTCTGAAGACCTGAAACATAGCAATTTAAGCTTCTATTGACATTTATTGTGCTCGTTAAAACTTATGAACCAAGTTGATATAAAATTGATTTGAAATTCTAATTGCATTATAAGTGTATGCAATACAGATTTCATAATTTTAGAACATTTAACGGAAAAGTTCTTATTGTTGAATACTAATTTAAATTATATTTCATCTACATATTTTTTGGTTAATTATAATTTATGTATATACAAAATGTCAAAAGGTAATAAACTAAATTATAGTTTGCAAGTTATGATTTGTATAAAAATAAATAAACTAGAACTATCAGAAGGGAAATCTTAAAAAACTAATAATATTTGTAAAACAATTATTTGCTAAACTTTAAATTAGATTTCAACATTTAACTGGTAATGTTTAGCAGTATTTTTCAAGAGTAAATCTTTTTTTTTTAATTTTTAATCAAAATTTGAAAATATTATTTTATTAATCATTAATATGTTGAGAAGTTACTTTTACACAAGCAGTTTATTAATTTGCAGTTTATTATATATATATATATATATATATATATATATATATATATATATATATATATATATTATTGGCTTATGGAATTACTTTTTTTTAACATTTGCATTTATGAATGTTGCTAAATCATTCCAATCATTCTTTATCATATATGTTTTGACAATAAACTACGTTATTTTCGTTTAAAACAACATTTTCCATAGTAAATAAATATTAGCGTATAGATTTCATAACTACTCCATTAAAGAAGCTCAGAAAATAAAGGAAAAATAGTGATATTTAACTTTTTGATAGTATTTGCTTGTACACATTGTTGCTCTAATGATCTCTTAGTTTCAATTGACATCGGGGTTCTTTTTCTTCTCCCACTATTTTTGCTCCCAATGGACAGGTCACCATGTTGAATTCGCTGATTACGAGCTCTTCTCGTATCGCTCCAGTAGTGTTTTCCTGTTCATCGTAAAGCCTCAAAAACCTCTTTTCACGTTTTTCAGATGATTCTCGTTTCAACATTAAAGATTAATGCATTTTTCCCCAGTCAAATCATACTTTTATTTGTGATATTAAAAAAGAATAATCTTTGATTTTATTGAAAAAATTTTGGCTAGCTTTTTCCATATTACAAATTTTGGTGTGACTATTTTTCTTATAAAAATATATGAAATATCATCATTTTTATTAACAATGATAAATATTTTATCTTTATGATATAACGTATTTAAGGCCAACTGCAATGTTTCTTAAATACATTACATAATTATTTTGTTATATTCAAAGATAAATGTTGCATTTTCATTTACATGAAATGTAGAATTAATAAATTGTTAAAGCTAACAAGCAGTTTTTATTATATCAATAAGTGATATTGAAATATTAACGCAGTAAATTATAATTTCATTGATGGCTGTTATAAGTTTTGAAGTATAATTGTGCACATAAAGGAAAACTGAAACTTAAAAATAGTAAATTTACTCAAAATCATACATTTTTCCATACATTCCTACAAACCTATTTCACTTTAAAATGGAAAGTATGTAAACTTTCATTTTAAGGAATGGTATTGATAAATATTCATGGCAATGACAAAAATTAGTTATAACACACAGAAAAAGATATATGCTGGTGTTGAAAACAAGTTTTCTAATTTTAGACAATTTTAATTCATTTGAGACAAGAAGCTAAAATTTTCATTTCGAACAACTAACTGAATTTAGGCCAAAAAAGATTATAACAATTTTAAAGGCTCAAAAAATAAAATAAAATAATGTGTATGTAAATTATTCACACAATTCTACAATTCCGGATCTAAGCAATAAAATAACTTATTTCTTAAATTATGATTAGAAATAAAAAATAATCGTAGTTATACTTGAGCATTTGAAAGAAAAAAATTTTAAATTGCATTTTATGTACATCATTCAGTAAATGCAAGAATAATTAGTTTTCTTTTTACATTGAAGGTAATTCATAACCAAACAATAAAAAAGTAATAGGAGAAATAAGTATATTAGTTAGTATAAAATAAGTATATTAGCTAATAACTTAGTTTTATTGATTAATGCTCCTGTTACAATTACTTTGAAAATTAAATTTAGGTAATTTCATAACTTTTCACTTTTTGTAAAACTTTGACTGAGAGAATAGAAAATAAAAATTCTAAGTAAATAAATAATGACATTTTCAACAATATTTTAAATATAAATTATATTTTCCTCAGAACCTTTTTTTAAGTAGTGAAAATAACAATAAATAATTATATTGAATTAATTTTACCCTTTTATCAAATAGGAAAATGTATTAATTTTATCATGTGACGTTTGTAAAATGTCGTAAAATACTCAGTTATCGTAAAAAAATGTTTAATTTGAATTAAGTACTTGAGACATTCCTTTCTTAGGAAGATGATAAGACAATCTTTTATATTAATTTATTTCATATTCTATGAAATGCTTTACTAAACAAGAGATTTTAATTATTGCTCAAAATCGAAATTCATTTTCACTATATTTTTCACTGAATTAACTATGAATACGTAAATAATTTATATGTAAATAGTATGTTATCGCATAAATGAGATAATTCACAAAAGTAAACTTAAAAAATAAAATTGCATTGAGTAATTTGTATCAATTTCAGATGAAACATGAAAGTAGTTTGAAATTCTTGTATAAACTCATCACATTTATTTCACGAATGTAATTTTAATATTTTCTCGCTTATTTGAAAATATTTTACTTACATATAATAAATCATACAGTGCAAAACAACTGTGTTATAAATTTTTGCGAAATTCTGTGCAAGCAATCAAAATATTTCTTGTAATTTGGTGAATGCTGATATACATGATCCACGTTCAATATTTTTCTAGGCAATTGCTCGAAAAAATTTGGAAAGAACCACATCTACAATTTTCATTAATAATGTATTCTTTATTTCATATACTATCTATTTCTAACTCTTGGACTAGAAGATTACTCAACCGTGGTATATTTTGATATGCTTTTCCAGTTACCAACCAAGTGATTTCGTATTAATGTACAGATATTTTGGGGAATTTCCTAGAAATGTAAAGATTCCATTTAGCTAAAAGCGTAATTTGTTTATGTAATTTTATATGTATCCATTTTATTTAAAAACACTCACAATCCTTTGAAAAATATTATTATTTTGGAAATATATTGATGGAAAAGATGATTATTTTTCATATTGAAATAACTTGACACTGACTTTCAGAAAGAAAAATGAAAAATAAATTTCAATTCATCTAATGGCTTTTAAATGATAGTTAGTTAAATGGTTTTACAATTATCTTCGCTTTTAAATTCATCTTTTATATATGCATAAACATCTTTTCTAGATTCAAATTTTATTTCAGTCCTGAAAAGAGTAAATATTTAGACCAGTTTATCTGAGGTACTTTCAAAATGCCGCTTAAAAAATGTAAAGTTTGTTTATTTCTATTTTAAACGAACGCTTAATTTTTGAATAGATTTTTAAATATTTAAAATTGGGTATTTTTAAAAGCTTTGAATTAATGTAAGCATAAAATGATAAAAAAATATACAAAAAATGTATAATTGAAAATCATATTAATTAACAAATTGCTAAACATTTAAATTTTAAATTTATTTATCAATATGTTTGAGTCAAATTTAATTAAATAAACATATTTGTAAGATTAAACCCTAAAGTAATAATAATTATTAAAATATTTTTTAACTTTATTTTTCTAGGTAGTGGTACACTCTAACTGATTGTATATATAAAAATTAAATTCAGAGTTCATCAAACGATATTAATTTAAAATTACTCAAACGTATATATATAATTCTAAAAGCTAGTACATTTGTTCTTAAAGTGATAAACCTAATTCAAGTGCAGCATAGATAGAAAAATTTTCTAAAGAGAAGATGAAATTACTAAAATCATTTCACTGCTTATTGGATACGTGATATAAAATGTTTTCATTGCTAAACAATTATTATTTAGATACGTCCATTTTACAATATTTTTAAAGCATTTCCAAATATATTTCTTAAAAGTATAATCTTTTATTACACAGAAGACAAATGATGCTCACTTTTTTTACCCAATAAATTTAGAATATAAAATATCTTTAACATAATTTATATTTCTAAATATATATACATTTTTTCAAATTTTAAGAGATAAATGTTTATTTCTCTAGTCAAATATATAAAATTGAAATGCAATTTATGAAATAAAATATTATCAATTTTTAATTTATATGCAATTGTTAAAAAGAGAAATATATTACTATATCTCTTCTCATTTAACAGTGCATACTTTGACAGTAAAACTGAAATTACTGGAAATGTTCAAAATAGGATAGAAAATACTTTGAGCAATGCACTTCAAATTTATCTTGAATGACAATTTGTACTTTATTGTCATACTTTATGTTTACGATTTAAAACTGAATCCTTAAATTATTTGTTTGACTTGTTCTAAGCTGTGTATTACACAAATATATGAAAAACATTTGAAAAACAAATACTAAGGGAAGCAGTTCAAAATTCCTAAATCAACAAATCTGAAAAGTGTGATAAAGCTTTAAAAAATTAAACATTTCTTTCAAAGAAATCTTTTTTTTATTAAATTTCAACAATAAACTAGCAAATAGATCATTGACATATGTTCTTTTTGAATGATGTAAAATTTTAAGAAACCATTAACAAAACTGAATCATTTATAAAACTACAACATGAAAATATCGAGTAGATGACAGCATGGAAAAATTACTTGGAGTTTTGTATTATAAAACATCAATCAAGCTGTTATTTGTGAACAACTTAACCTTAGGCAATGGACGTTAAAGGGAAAATTTAAAATTCTATACATTTGACTTGTGAAGAAATTTTATTAATTATAAAACAAATATTTTACACATCAGATAGATGTAGAAGTGCCATGTTTTCAAACATCACCATTTAAAAACGTCGCAGACATTCTACATTCAATTAGTGTTGCACTTTATAATATTTTCTATAAATATTTTACTATGCATGTCTTCGAATGTGTATTGTCAGTTTTTTCTCATCACTTCAAATCTGCACAGTTGCCCACCGTAAAGACAACAACGACAAATGTAAAAGAGGTCACAGAGAGTTTATGGAGCAGATAACATATTATGCAAAGGAAAAATAATTGATTTTGCTGCATTTTGTGAAATGTGGATGATGACTAAAGTAGTATTAATGTAGTTGCCATTATTGGCTATAGTCTCAGTCACACGCCTCGGCATAGAATCAAAGGAGCCTTGAATTTATATTTGGCGTTTAGAACACCATGCAGCATCCCAATAATACCAAAGTCGTTCTGGTGTAGCAAAGGGTGGTGTATCTCGGGATAGTTGTTGTGAAACAGGAACCACACATTTTTAATCAGCTATAAATCGAGAGAACTAGCAGACGAAAAAAGCAGTTCAATCTCATGAGTTAAGAACTATTGAATTAGTGTGGTAGTTCAATATTTTCTTGGAATATTCAAAATGCTGAAGGTATAGAATAATCACGGGTTACGACACTTCAGAGGTGTAGTGCTGGCTGTTCATAGTTGCATCAGTGCGTACAGGTGTGATACGGCATATAAATTCTATACCACTCCAAACTATGATACGAGATGCAAGATAAGTGTGGCGATTGTATCATAGTTTGGGTGGTATTAGACTTATACCCCGTATCACATTCTTGTAGGCAACAGTTCAGAAGTATCTCACCCCAGTGTCTCCAGGATCGAATCTGTTCATCATTTATTGCAAGCAGAAGATTTGTTAATAAAAACGTCTGACTTATATAACGTCTGAATACAGATTTTTCTGCAACTGAAATTAGAAACATACTCAAAAGATGATTGATATATTTTTTTAGGCAAAGTTAAACATTTTACACAAAAAGAAAAAAAAATTACTAAAAGAAAAATATCGGCAACCTTTTCTCCCTTCATCTAGTGCTTCTAAGTGGCGCTAAACAATGATGTGTTTTACCACTACAATGCTAATGATTTGCATACCTTATCACCACAAATACATGATGTAATTTTAAAATTTCTTTCATATTATCTTCAGGATGCTGTACAATGGAAGTCCAGCAATGTATTACTAAACAAACATATTTGAATAAAGGCAATCATGTTATTTTTACATGGTTATGCATATAATTATTTTCATGGTATCTTAAATCAAACTGAAAGGGATATTTAATTATTTTTCTAGTTATCCAGATATTAATCTGTAATGATAAGCATATAAATGTTTTGATTATCAGTAAAATCAATTGGCCCAGTTAAGCATTTCTCTCCAATTAAATTAATAATTTTGATTCCATGAATATATTTGATTCCATGAATATATATGAATTTGATTCCAATGAAGGATATATACTTACAAAAGCAATTGCGAGTGTAGAAAGCAAATGTTGGAAAACTTTGAGTTAGATTTTCTAGAACTTTTAATACATTTGATTATTATTTGTAAAATTCTGAAACTATTTGAAAATATTCAAACACAGCTTGTGTTAAAGTCAACGAAATAAATATTATGCTACAAAGCAAATGTTTAAGCATTTACATGATACAAATAATTCCAAAGAATTTGCTTGCTTATTTTTATCCATTAAAAATAAAGAAGTTAAAATAAATCATACACAATTAAATTATACAAAATTAAACTATTGTTTTTGAATATTAGACAAAAGCAATATATAAATTAGAATTCTCTCCTTTAAACTTACAACATAGTGCGAAGACACTAGATCCTAAGAAATTATTAAGTAAATGTTACAAAATAATTTTGATCTCCCTACATAACACTGAAAAACTATTTTCAACGGTAGGAATATTAAAAGATTGGACTTAAGAGATGACTGAAAGAGAATTTTTTCTTCTTGTGTATTTTATATGTATATTAATGAGGGTAATAAAAATATTGATTTTGCTATATAGTTCTAAGCAAATTCAAATGCTAAAGAATTCTAAATTTTTCCTTACTTTAACTAACCTTGTGGTCGAATTATAGCACATTAAATACATAATTATGGACCAAATTGAAGTAGAAAAACTTATTAAATATTTGGCTTTTGTCGTTGCATTTTTAAAACCAGTAAATAATTTTTGATTTTTAATTTACCTAATTACGAGACATTCTATCTTTACATGCATTAACAGATAAAATATTTATATATAGCTAATAACTCACAATTAATTTATAATTAATGAAAAAGAATTTTCGATAAATACAGAGAAAAAAAAAAAAAAAAAAAAAAAAACATAAATAATCTGTGTTCTTCAACGGAAGATTAATCCATTGTATCATATGATTTGAAATCACAATTAAAATTATTAAAGTATTTGATAAAACTGTGAAAAAATTTTAAATTTATTATATTTATTATTTGAAGGTATAAAATCTTCACTGCTTTTTTCCAACTGCTTGAGTTTCATTACTAGAGTTCCAGAGTTTCATATTTCTTTGTGATCGCATTTGAATGATAATCATAATAATCATTATTGTATCATTACCTTCACAGTTATTTTCTTTAATATCCCATTTCTTACTTTAGTTTATACATAATATTGTCTATCTCTTCTCCTCCATTTTTATCCTGAATTGAAATCAAATAAATGCCCAGAGAATTTCTGTCTAAAGTCAGGTCATTCATTTGCTTTTATCTAAATGTTAGTTTGTGTCCTTATAACTCCTTAGTTATTTATCTTATTGTTCATTTATAATTCATTGAAAAAAATTTATTTAAGTGTAAATAAATAAAAGCTGTATTTAAAGTATACAAATCCCTAGATATAAATAGTGAATTTAATTCTAAACAATTAATATTGATAAAAAAATGAAAAATCACGCAAAATATTTAAAAATAATGATATTCACTCACAGATAATATCAATCTATAAATATGTGATTTAATTTTTTTAGCATTTAAATAGAAAAATGTTATGGTTTAACATATTTTAATCAAATTGCTGGTTATTGTACATGCAAAATAGGAACAAAATGTTCCAATTTCAAATTTATCAAAAATAATGAATCCATATTTAAGTTTTATAGACTTGAAATTATTGAAAAGATACCTTTCTGTAAAGAAATTTTTTAAATCAGACGTTCATTGCATTGTTGAAATTGTTGCTTAGAATCAGGTAATCAAAGCAATAGCATTTTGCTAATATTTCAAACTAGAGTTGGTGACTGATCAGCAACAATAGGCTGACTTATCAGTCTGGTGTTTCTTTTTGCATCCACTGATCCGTATTCGCTTGATATTTTCTTCACAACATTGCTACATCTTATACAATACCTGATTTCTTGGAAAGATGGTTCGTAGTTTCAGTAAAAATAAAAAGTTTTTTATTAGCTGAATTCCAAATGTGACCAAACAATAATTTTTTTCTAGTTACAATAACTTGCTTTAGGAAACAATTCGAGTTCGTAAGATCTACAGTTTTTCCTTAGATTTTTTACAAATTGTCATGATCGTGCATTTGCCTCTGATAAGTGAATGCACTGAAATTGTAATCATTTATATAGCGCATGACTGTACATGCCCAATGCATGATGTATCATAAGTTTTGCCTTTTGAAGTTATACTTTCAATAGTAGCAGTGAAAAAATATTATAATTTTACATCATTAACAAAGAATGCTTTAAAGTAATAAAACTAAGCGTCTTATAAATATTTTGAAGCATATTTATAATGCAAAAGGATTCAAATACTTTTTCAAGACAAAACAGGTAAGCAAAATAAATATAAAATTATAAAATAAAAATATAAGAGTTATTTCATTTGATAGCTGTAAATAGATAAGAAAAAGACTCATTTTGATAAAAATAAAGACACATGTTAGTTCACAAATAGAATGTAGGATCCCTTTGTATATTGAAGTCAGCAATGATTGTATTTGTTTCTTTTAAATTGAAAAAAAAAAGAATTTGGGGAGAAAGAAATTTCGCAATATTTATTAGTCATAAATATTTTAACTTTTCTAATAGTACGATTGACATTAAATACACGAGTGATACTACTTTTAAATGCATTTCAAACAAGTTTTTTAAGAATAAAATCCAGTAAATACCGAAGTCCTTTTCTGCCTTTAATATATGATAGTTTATTTTTAAAAATGTTGGCAACTATTTTCTTTTAAGAACTGAAAACCAGAATTAAATATCTACCATGAAAGTTAACATGATCTAGAGTATGTCGATACAGTACGATTACCATGCATTATTACCTCCCTATTAAATATGATACAAGTTCTGTTATTCTAAATTGTACTTCTCTTCAGATCCTTTCAAGTGCATCAGCAATAACTAAAACATTCAATTAATTTCAACAAGTTTTTAATTGTTTTCATTGTTTCAGGTAAAAGATTGACTTCTATACTTTTTTTTTCAGAAATGACAACATAAGAAAAATATCAGTAGTGCTAAACTCACAAATTAATGCATATGTTGAACATGGAAATGGCTCATAGTTGATGAATCTAAATTTTCTGAAAAATATAACATACTCAAATGAAATGATATTTAGAAATATATATTCCTTGAACTACACAAAACTATTAATAATTATGAGTAATGAATTAGACAAACTTTCTCCAAGTTCTCTGTCACAAATTAGAAAAAATATACAATCGATGCTGAATTGGTTTCAGTATTTAATACGCCTCCTATAGATGAACTAATATGTATTCTTATTTTTAGCAGAACAAGTAGTTTATGAAACATTTTGTTATTATTCTATAAGGAACAGCTTTCTTTTTTATTGTTTTGACATGTTAAGATATCCAAACAACTGCACAATAGTGTTGATTCTTAATGTTTATAAAATATATGACACGTACCTGGATTTAAAGACAAATTAGAGAAATTCGAAAGACGAATTACGGATATTAATTTATCAGATGATAAGAATTTAAAACCACACATTTTGATCACAATCATGCACATTCTCAGCTTATAAATCTTAGCATACTATTTTAGTAAAAAAATTTGCTATTTGTCACTTATTTTTAAAAGTAATAAAAAAGAAATGAAAATAAATTTAATTAATCTTGACTTTAGTAGTGAATAGCCAAAATAGCAATTTTACTTCTTTACGAATTTGAAAAACTGAGAGATAGAAATATTGGATAAAATCAATAAATATCAAATTCATTTTAGTTATAATCATCAAAATCAAAATACCTAAAATAAAAATTTCTTAATGTAAAGATACATTGAATTATTTTAATTTGAAATAAGCAAGGTAATAAGTTTTCATTTGGTTTTACTTTTTATGATATTACATTAAATTTAAATGCTTTTTCTTATGCTTATGCTACAGCATGAATGATAGAAAATTAAATCAAATTTACCATAAAGTCTTGAAAAACGCATAAAGTTTATTTTTTAAGCCGTTTGCATAATAGAAATTCTCAACTCAAAATCTCTTAACTCCTTGAATATAAACACATATTAGTTTCCAAAGTTTAAAAATGTGGATATTAATAATAGTTCTCAACATACGTCTACATTCACAAATTTTTCAAGAACTCTCCTTTAAAAGAAAGTGACTCCCAAACCACTCTAGATAAATAATGCATAAGGGAAAACTTGAAAATTAATGCTATCTGAAGCGAGGAAAAAAGGCAATTTTCTGCTGTTCTTTTTATCTACTTGAATATTGAAAATAAACATAAATTTTTATACAGAAGCTTTAAAAAAGGAAAAAAAATTATACTGTTTTGTCTGAAAGGTAAGACTTGAGCTAAGTCGAAATCTACAATTTTACTAAAATTTATTAAAAAATGGTAGCAGGCTTCTCTCACTTTGACAATTTTTAAACTGAGGATAAATTTCATTTTAATGGAGAGTTGAATACTTCGAGGTACTCATGTAATTTTTATTGTGTTTAATATTTCAAATTTTCTTTTACCTATAACATTCCTAGTATATTAAATAAAAAACTATAAAATTAACATTAATTGTTTGAAAGGAAATTTATAGTATTCATTTAAATGTTACTTCTTTATAATTCTATAGTCTTAGTAAATTATCTCAGTAAAAGTTTAGTAATTAGATTTATATATGAATAGTTGTCTTCTTTAAATTTCAAAACAGCATTTCTTTCCCTACCTGCTGTTGATAAGTGCTTAAATTGTAAATGTTTCTAAAGACTTGTATACTAAATATTTTTGTGCCCTATGTCATACTATTACTTTAATTATTCACCATAGTACATTGTATTTATTTACATTGTTTTACATTACATAATAATAAATAATTAAATAACAAATTTAATCTTCATTTCAGTAAATGATATTTGGTTTGAAGTTTCTATTGTAAACGTATAATCTAAATAAAATTTACTTTAGGAATTGCAATAAACTCTTCATTCACTTCATGCAAGCGAAAGTATACTTGCGCAATTTTTGAAATGCAATAAAATTCCAGAACAAAATCCTTACAAGGAACGCAGAAATAAGCTGATACTTTATATTTAACTGCAAAACGCATTTGTTGGTAAATCAGTTTACTCCTTGTTTTCTCTAGGGAGCATTATTTTTAACAGATTTCAGAGGAAATACTATACACCACAGTTCTCTTGACGATAGAATTATATCATTCGACAACTAGTACGAATTTCACTGAAAAATCACAGCCTAAAGGAATTCAAAAAATAAAAGAAAATAAGAAATCAGGGAGAAGTCTCCAACGAGATGCTATGGACATGGAATCTCTCCCAGTAGAATAGAACGAGCACTTTAGACCCCGATCACGGATGCGTAAATTTCCGTGGTAAAGTAGCTCGAATAACAGTACTACAGCTCCAGGAGTAATCGCCAGAAAGTGTGAGTCGAGCGTTATTGAATCAGTTAAATAACATCAAGGCTCTCCCACCTAGAGTTTTTGGAGTTTCACCTTAATACAGAGGATTATTTTTCCTTTCTCGCTAGAAAAAACTGATCCGACCAATTTTTTTGCTTAACTATTGAAGTCTCAGTTTAGTAAAGAATTGCAGACAAAGTTGTTTATACAGTACTTTGAGGAAAACGCTATTACAGCCTGATTTCCTAAATGATTTGATAAGTAAACTTTGTTTTTTTTTTATTGTGCTGTAAGTGTTTATTTTACGAGAGCAAGTGATAACAAAACTCAGACTTTTGATGCATGTTAACGATTTTTAGAACGTATATGTATATATAGAAAACTTAAAGAAATATTAGACAGTTTATTTTAGATTAATGCAATGATATTTCAAATAATTTCTAATATTAATGTATTAATTTTTTCTTCTGTGATGGTACATCCTCACAGTAATGAAGATTGTGATCTAAAAATGTTAAAGGAAACAAATTGAGTTAAAAAAGCAAGTTTTTCTAGTTTCATCATAGAAACGTATTTTATAAAAAAATGATTTTTTAATAAAGTTATAACTACAGTTATAGAAGCAATGAAAAATGACTCTAAAAAAGATTATATCTTTATTTAATTAAATTCCTTTTTATGGAAGGATTAAAATTCTTATGACCAAACATAAGCATAATAGTTTGACTAAGATATGTAAAATCCCTTGTATGAATATTTATGTGTTTGAGGAGTTTATATAGTTTATATATATGTGATAATCGCATGTACATTGTATCTTATACACACATACTTAATAATATGTTGTAAAATGTACCGAAGCATAACAATAAACACTGTAAATATAGCATATTATAGGCCGAATAGAAGAAAAATTACTAGTATAAGAAATTTAAAATTCCATTACATTTAATTAAACTATGTTGCATCCATATGAACCTGTATTTTTTATGCAAAAATTACAATTACATTCCCTTACAACTGATCTTAAAAATTTTTAAACTAAGGTTTATTTCAAATCTAACATAACAACAAAGAATCATCGTATCAACATTCTTATCAAATCATTTCATCTTTTACAGTTGAAATGCAATATAATTAGATTATGAATAAAACTCTTATTTATAGGACCAAAAAATTTCTGAGTGATAGAGATTTTTTTTAGTTATAAAGTAAATATTTTAGTAAACATATTTGTTAAGCCTTTACTATTGCTGGTGATTAACATAATAATTTTATAATTCGTACTCCATTTGTTTGGCTTAGCTTTGTAGCCTTTTGAAAAACAAAATTTTGTTTTCTAACCTTAAGCGTTAACATTTTTGACAAAAATTAGACTCTTTCTTATCAAGTTGCTTAGAAATTTGCTACATATAAATATATATGATTTTGAATAGCTCCGCAAAGAATGTCCATATCAGCCCTAATTCACTTAAATGATTAATAAAATTAAAATTATAAATGAGAAAACCATACTAATTATAAAAAGCATCACTACGAACAGCAGTTGCAAAATCTTGATTCATTTCTTATTTATATGTAATATCAGTTTAAAATTTGCGTACACTAAAATTATAACTTAAAATAGGTGAAAAATATTGGAAAGATGCCTATGCACACTAGTTTAGTTAAATATGCTCACTAAAATAAGTCCATTTACACGTACTCGAACACGTAATAATCCTTGGAGTACGTAACGTAAATCTAAGGATTATCATAACAGTAAAATATTAAGTTAAATAGAAAAAAAATTGCATGCAAAAATTCCAGTGAAATGTAAATCTTGTTTATTTTTCAATATAGGATTGTTCAACATGTGAATTAAAAATATTCAGCAAAATCGGATTGAAATTAGGCTTTAAAAAGCCATGTCTCTCCAAATACTCAAGAAAATCTTGTACGCTTACTTCACATCCGATATATAATATGTGGCAGCATTCATGAATCATGTTTTGACAATATTTCTACTATTTTTTGCATTTCCCGAGCATTTTTTAAATCACAATAGATAGTCTCTATGCCTTTATTCTCAACCACAATAGAGAAGCCGAAACACCGTACTGTTAAATATTTGATATTTAATAGTCAAACACCACGGAGTTTCTTATTTAATTTATGCTAAATTCAGTTAACGAATAAATCTTTTTGGGACTCTGAATTTTTCTGGTTTGATGTGTTCATCACTCAAATATCATACATTGCACACGAGGGCTAATTAGACTGGTACCCACAGTATTAAGTGAATTCCCAACCTCTACAAACATCCATGCTCATGATGAAATTTCGAATTAACGAAATGGTTAACCAAAGGCAGGAGCACTAACCATTCCAGCTGCCAGCACAGAGTGAGTAATTTTTATTGTATTAAATAAAATTAGTAATTGACAATTTATATTTTATTTTATAATTAAATAAATTATTTTTTATATTAAAGTATTTGATGATTTATGCTAGCATATCAATTTTAAAATTTCAAATAAGTGTTATACTGCTTTTTTAGACTTTAATTAATCTTTTATTTGTCATTATTACTAAATGATAATGTCTTGCATAACCAGAACTATTAATTTTGACAAATATAGTAGATTTAAACATGTTTGACTAATATATAGGTATATTTTATGATTATGTCAAAACTCTTTAATATAAAGGTAATATAGTTTAAAATTATTTCCCTTTGTAAATCGCACTAAAATTTCACAATTGTTTATTATCGCATTTTCTTACTTTGTTGATTCCAAATTTCTATATTTAAATCAGTTTTATAACAAATTATTTTATAAATTCGTTAATTAACACCAGTTAATCAATTCGATAAATATTACAGTAAAAAATCGATATTGTAGCTAAAGAATCTATTTTTTATTCTAAAATTGACACATTCTGTACCTAATAAATAAAAATCATGCCACAAAAATTTTGGAAGTATTTAAAAAAGTCATATTTCTTAAATTAATAAAATAGAGAAGTATTCTTCGTAAAAGCATTCACAAATTTTATTATTATATATCAGCATACACAAATTTTACTATTATTTTTATATTAAATATTTCTGATTTACAATGCTACACTTTATTAATTTTTTCACTTTTTATTATTCTTAAAAAAATCATAAAAAATTCAATCCAAAAAATGAAATAAAAAACTACTCTTTTAAAACACTGAAAAATACTAAACTATAACCATAATGTAATATAGCAACCTAAAAATTTATTGTTCCATGTTCGTTTGAAAATAAATCTTGTCTTTATTTGGTTAAATGACGATTGTCATTTCAAAGAAAAAATGGTATGTTGAAGACATTTTGAATTTATGAGCTTGATTATTCTGTATAAAATCTGTTGTTAAGGTCATTCTGGAATGCAACGCGTTTATAAAAGAAATTTCAAGAGTGTAAAGTTTGATTCTATTATCCTCAGTCTTAATGGGTTCAGTGAAGGGACAAATTAATGAGTACTGATTCAGATCTCGTGTATTTATATTTGATTATTGAAGAATATAATAGAAAACTGGAAAGTGAGAAGAAGCCAAACAGTTATTGTTGACTTATCCATCTGACATTGCACTAAAAAGATATCTTGGAAATATATTAAGTTTGTATACCAAACTTATATATATTATCTCCAGTAGTCCAAGACAGAGAAGTACTTCTGAATGAATACACAAAATATGAAAAAATTACAAATGCGTTTCAAAGAGTATAGTATTCAAAGAATGTTTTTAATATGAATTGCACATATATTCAATGAATAAGGATTTTTGTTACACAAACAAATTTTTTTGTTCTTGAAATAATTAAAATGCGAATTTTTAGAGAAGTAACCAGCTATATTGGTTTGTATTTTATAAACTATTCATTTTATCATTTTACTTTATTAAATACTATTAATAACGCTTTTTATATTTGCACTTTTATCTTCATTCCTTTAGAGATGTATGATGTGTTCCAAAATATTTAATAATATTTTCGTTTTGTTCCCAATATCACACTAATGACAAATTAATTTAATATTTATTTCAACATATTTTGTAATATTTATGCGTTTTCTTTTCTTTTGATGGATATTGTAAAGCAGAAATTTTGTTCTGTCATTTCTATTTACGTTTTTGAAAATATTTTCATGTAAATTACAAAATGACTTTTCATATTATTTGCACATAATAGAGTAAATAAATTTTAGCAATAACAAATTTTCCTTGCAATTTTACATTACAAATGTTTAAACTCTATCATACATGTTTTTTTTTATATAAATTTATCAAAAAAATACTTTCCTTTTATGAATTCTAAGGAAATAATAATTTTTCAAAAATGCATCTACATACTCCGTTTTAATATGTTAAAAAAAATTCAAATTATGTTTACAGTTTTATTACAATGATCATTTATTTTTATTATGCTTAATTTATTGTTAATAAATTGTAATTAATATGAGCATTACAATTTAACAAGAAAAATATAAAAACAGATCATAAAATAACCGAACTAAAGTCTTTGTCTTACTTACATCTTTCTAAAGGTTAAGTCAAGAAGTTAAATAACATACAATTATTCATATTTTCTTAGTAAATTGTACAGAAGCAAAGTTCTTTACTTGTGTGTTCATATAAGTGATATATTTGAATTTGAACAGATGCAAAATATAGCATCCGGTGTTTAATGATTTCTTTCTCTGTAGTTCTTGGGGAATATTTGAAATGTCACATACCAAATACCTTAAAATAGAAATATATGAAACCTCTTGGGCAAATGTTTCTTAAAAGCAATTCTGTTACTCTAGGTCTCTCTGCGCAACACGAAAGTCTGCAAGATTTTAAAAGAGAGTGTCATAAATTTAAAAATTCTGAGTGTTTTACTTTCTGCTCACATTTGTTATGCTTAGTAAATTCAATATGCCGAAGAATTGAGTGTTTTCTATTCTATGCTTAATCAAAATATCAGAAATTATTTTAAATAACAGCAAATGAGACTTTTTGAATAACATTAAAAAATTTAATGAGAAAAATCAGATTTTTTTAAACAAAGTGTCATTCAAATATCCTCATAAGTGGCTGAAATGTTCAATAAAATAATGTGATTTCTCATAATATGTCGTATTTTCTTCTTGAAATATGTCACAATTTTTAAATATTTCTCATGTAAGGAAAATGTGTCTTTATATTATGTACAGAAAAATAGATAGTGGTCTATAAAATTCTTCATATTTAAAATCTTCAATTTTAGATAACTTCAATTTTATATATTAACATCCTGATATTTCATATGAATAATTTTAGAAGAAATTCAATTTTATTTAAATTTATTCCCAATTTAACATAATTTTTGAATTTTTAGAGTTCTTTGCAAATGCTGCAATTTGCTCTCTAAACATAGTTATGTAATTATTGCACAAAAATTTTGCAGATAAATATATATATATATATATATATATATATATAATCTTTATAATATTTCATATAAGAATTATTTTTATATTACCTCGCAATTAACAATACAATAGTTGCTCAAAAATAATAATTTGGTTTAAAATCTTGTATTGATTAACTTTAAAATACTTATATGACTTCATTGGAGAAATGGTTAAATGGGTTTTTATTAAATCTAGATGAGTGTTGTTTATAAATAAAGTGACCTGTATAAACATATTAGTTAGTGTTAATATTGAAATTTTAATTAATTTGTTAATTAAAAAATTGTAAAATTTATTTAGTTTGTATTTTAAGGATATTATCATCAAGTACAGTTACTTAATAATTTTACACTTTCCAATTACCTATAAATTATCTATAGTAAATTTGAAAACAATTTACTCAGAAAATTTATGAATCACTTTGAAACATATAATCTTTTCCTTTTCCTATAAGAGATTGTACGCAGCTATGGATAAGGCTCGTTTTTACACAATATATGAACAATTTTCCTTATAATGACAGTATAACAAATCTTCTGGGCTTCTTTCCTCTTGTACTAGGTTACAAATTTACGAGAGTTACAAGACAGGGCACTCGAGTTGTTGGTGTGAGTGATATCCGACCAACAGATCAAAGCATCCTTTGCAAATTACGAAACCACAGACCTTTGAGGATTTCTTTCCTCTGGTGTGCTGTTATTTATTCCCTAAGCAATCAATCTCCGCTACTTTATCTTAAAAGGTTAGTTTTCATGGAAGTTGACACACAATTCTGGTTATCTTGCTCTACGTTAATTTCTCATGCAACAATGAAATAAACTAGCCAAAAAAATGCATTTGTTGCATCTTATTTATCTCCATAAAATTAATTCCAAAAAGGATGCTTTTATGAATATCTAGAATAAAGTTTAAATAATTGTATATGTAATATATAATACCCATTAACTTTAAAAATATTATTATTTAATTTTCCATATTAAAAATGGAGGAAATTATTACAATTTTTCCCTAAAGATTATTACTAAATAAATGAATAATATCCCCATCTTTCATTCTTGATGGTGGATTTTCCTTAACAAATAAAACTATTTTTTTATGATGTATATATTATAATCGTGGCATAAGAGACTTTTCCCATTAAGAATGTTTTTGAAATAATATATTTATATGCCATAGTGCAAAATTGGTTAATGTATATACTTAAATTAAATAATAATTATGATATGTGGTGTAGTTATGAGTCAATAATAAATTTGAGTTTATCTTTTTTAATTAAAACTATTTCAATTCGATAATTTACTATAAAAGAACAAAAAAATTGAGCTCCAATTTATTAATAAAATAATTTGATACTTAACATTGATTATCTTCTTAAACATACTAATTTCTCCTTTCTTTACTCTAAGTTATAGACATACTATATTAATTTCATTTTGTGATTAAGTTAATTTTACTTGCATTGATTATACAAAATAGCTATTGTTATAAATTAAAAAAAAAAACTTAAATTCTCAAAATAAAAAGTATTTTAATAAATGTAATGTGATATGTGGTTGATTGAAGCATAAGAAATCATTTTAAAAAAATATATCAACCATAAAATTGTCCATTCCTCTAACTAAATTACATTAAAAGGCAATTAAGTAATTTTTAATTGATTGATTGTTGTATTTAAAATTATGTAGAAATATTAATTTATTATGTTTTCATATTCTTAGTTTTTAATATGTTTACTTTTTTACAATATAAACTACAAAAAAGCCTTTTAAGGATATGCAAATAAATTAAAGTTTCAAAACGCATTAATAATTATTTCAATTTGGTTTATGAAAAACATTTAAATGAGCAAATGCATTAACATGAAATAGGTATTTAATTTTAATTTAATCGATTTTAATGCTATTTATAAGCATATTCAGTCTATGAAGTTAAGTTACTTTTAATATGAGGTAGGTAAATTAATTATATATATATACAGGGTGATCCAAAAGTCAGGACGAACTTTAAAAATGAATAATTCGAAAACGAATCACGATACAAAGATGCGGTTTGCACCAAACTGATGGAAAAGAAAACGGGTTTTGTGTGGCAATGAAAAAAATAGTTCTGTTGGCGACCAACAGATGGCGCTATCGGATTTCTGATGTAGATTATGCAAGCCAATAAACGATATAAAAAGAAGCAACTGCAGCAGGTAATGGTAGTCGAAACTGGTATGCATCGAAATGCTGTCCATATTTGAGAAAGCCCTCTTAGTTAAACTGTTTTATAAGAATTCGGAAAGTGCCATTGCGACCTTGCGAGCATATCGCTACATGAAGGGTATGCGAGATAGGAAAGGACCAATAACTTCTTCTGCATTGAACAAAGTTGTGAAAATTTTGAAATTACAGGTTCTTTGGCGTCACGTCAAAGAAGTGGGCGTCCCTCAACTGCAGCTGCTGATGCCTCGACAGTGGAACAGACGGTGCAAGCCATGTTGGCGGTTGCTGCACATGGGGAGTTCAGTGCTCGAGAAATTTCCAGGCAGACAGGAGTGTCGTACGGAAGTGTCTGGAGAGCGCTGTGAGTTACTTTGCAACGGTATCCCTGCAAGTTACAACATTACCAAGAACTGAAACGTCCTGACTTCAACTCTCGCCGACATTTTGCGAATTTGGTCTTCAATAAGATGGAAGAGCAGCACGACTGGCTTCACACTGTGCTTTGGACAGATGAAGCACATTTCATACTCTCTGGCGCAGTTAACACCCACAATTGCCGAGTGTGGACCACAGAAAATCCACATGCATTTGTTGAAGTACCCTTGCAACAGCCTAAAGTGACAGTCTGGTGTAGCTTCACTGCTGATTTCATAATTGGTCCATTTTTAATTCGAGGAAGTCACACAGATAGGTTTCCAAACAGTTTCTGTCACCGGTAAGATATCTAGCACTGCTACAGAACTGCATTATTCCTGAACTGCAAGCGCGACAGGCACTCCAAACAGTCACCTTTATGCAAGATGGAGCACCACTTCATATTGCTCTGCCTGTGCAATGCCTGCTACGCTCAACATTTGGGGAAGATCACATTATCAGTCCCTACTTTAATCACGCATGGCCTCCAAGATCTCCCGATCTCACACCCTGAGACTTTTGGCTGTGGGGCTTCTTGAAGTCAAAAGTGTACCGTGACCAACCGACATCACTAGCAGCACTGAAAGATGCCATCCACTAAAATGTGTCTGCCATAACGCAAGAAATGCTACTAAATGCTGTGAATGGTGTGGTGACTCGTCTCACAGCTTTACTTCTGAATGATGGACAGCACATTGAACATTTACTGTAGTAGGTACTAATTAACTGTAATTAATCTGACATCATTAATCATTTTTTCATTTGTAAATGATCTTTTGTTGCAATAAAACACTATAGCGCCATCTGTTGGTCGCCGACAGAACAATTTTTTTTTTCATTGCCACACAAAACCCGGTTTCTTTTCCATCCGTTTGGTGCAAACCGCATCTTTGGTTATCATATTTACTTAAATTAATTTTAATTTCTGTGTCTCATTACTTTAAGTTTATTTCGGATGGTGATTCAATTCATATTACATTTTATACTTATTTCTCTTATACGTATCATTACCTTGTTACTAAATGGACTTTCTCTTACATGCACTTAATACTAATTAACATAGTCGAATGCAATCTAACATTTTTTCTAAAGACATTATTAAACGAATAAAGTAGAACAAAATTAAGCCGAAATTTGATATAATATTAAAATCTTTTAATAAAATTTTAAAGGGTAGCTCAAAAGAAAATTTGTTTGAAATGATCACAACTTTTAACTTTTGTTAAAAGTTTTTCACAACTTTTGTTAAAATCCTTGTTCAAGTAAATGAAATTGTGCAAGATTGTGTGATTGTGCAAGTAAGAAAAAGTGTTATTTGTTCTTATTTGATTGAGCAAGATTGTGTAAGTAAGAACCAGTTCAGTTTTTAATAAATTCAAATGCGTACAAGTATTACTTATTCATACTTGAATCTATTAAAAACCTTTCAGTGATTAAAGTCTTAATCAAATTAGCATAAATTTAATAGAATAATTAACTTGTAAACTAATTTGCTAGTTAGCTGAAAGAAAGTCTTATTTTTCTATCATTTTTCAAATACAATTTTAGTTGTTAGCAAAAATTTGTCAGCGTTTTATTTCCTAAAAAAAACCCTTAATAAAATAATCAAATTTACTAAATTTATAACTATTTCTCTTTGTAAACAGTTTTGAAAGACGAATATATGTTATCCTTCAAGATTATTTTACAGTGAAATTCACAGAGATGAAAGTATAAATTTAGCTTGTAGGAAATTTTGGGAATTTTCACGAAAAATGTAGTATTTAAAGTAGTAAAGAATTATTATTTAAAGTATTTAAAGTAGTAAGTAGTAAAGAGAGATGTCATAATTTTCACATAGAAGAGAAAAATATTACAGAATACCAAGCTTCTGTTAGAATTATTTCATAAAATTATTGTAGATTTACAAGGAAAATATACACACTTAAGCGAACAAGAAAAGGAAAAACTGATACCAAATTTGTGTATTTAAGAAGTATATTTATTATTCATGTACTGGTGACTATTAATATAATTGACATTATATTATCACATACAAGACACAATTCCACGAATTTTTATTTTTGCTCTTTATTGTAATATTATATTTCAATTTATTTTTATCTTATTGCAGTCCCTTTTTAGCATTTTAATATTTATATTTCATTGGGCAATTTACAAATGATTAAGAAAATGTATTGAAAGAAACTCAACATTTTCAATTTACATTATACTAGTAAATTCACGAAAAATTAAGTGATCGCGAGTCGAAATTCTAACTAATAAATTAAGAAGCAATTTATTCAATGGCTTTTTCTTCATGCGTAAATTAATAATTAAACCTCCCTGAAATTTTTCAAAATGCAACTCGCCAATGAATAAATTACGAAATTATTCATTGGAGTTTCATATTCCTTGAATCTTTGATAATAATTTTGTTGAAGTTACAAATTTTAGTAAACTGAAAGCTAATTGATTATATTTAAGCAATATTTAGAAAAGTCAGCTTTTAAAATATATTATGTTTATTGAAAATTCACTGCATATACTTAATAAATATTGTTTTTTGTATCTTTTAGTTTGGAAGGCAGATTTGAATTCGTTTCTTTGCAAAACTTGAAGAATTTTTCTAAAAGATCCTCTCTGAAATCACATGACATTTTGTCACGTGTACATTATTATCACATGAAACGTTTTCAAGAACATTCCTAGAACACTTTGAATTCCGTTCTTTGTTGCATTAGCAAAATTTTAGGGAACAAAGTGATATCACATTAGGCATACATGTAAGTTTCTGCCTTATGGAAATATTACCTCTCTTTATTTTTATAAATCTTCTTAATCTCAGAAATACTTTGTGTGTTTTATAAATTTATGTATTTAAAGAGAAATTATGAATCAACAATGAATAAACTACTTTGCACCAAAAGATGTGTCACAATAGTGGATTATTTATGTAAGGAAGGAGTTTTATTCCGAGTTAAAATTTCCCAGATTGATGGCGCTATACTACTTTTATGCCAAAATCATGCAAATTTTAATCCGTATGGAAGAATACAGCTCTTAAAAGTGAGAGACATATGGCAAGTAATAAGTCATTTTTTATCTTTGTGTTTAAAATAAATGTGTTAGTTTCATTCTCTGTTCAAATGGGTATTTTTGGTGCCCAAAAAACACAAAAATACTTTGGCGTTAGCATTTCAAATGAGAAAATTTCATGCTTACCAAGCCAAAATATTTTTTCAGGGCAATTATTCTGTTTTATATTATATTTCTACAGGTAAATGCTTTTAAATTTAAGTTCACTGTTAAAGTTTATCTCTTGTGTGGATCATTTTCTTAATTTTTATATTTGAAAACTTGTTAAGATAATTATGCATACAAAAATAACTAAAATAACTAATTTTTATCTTTCTTTCAGATTTATCGCTATTTTTTAGAATAACGAAATAACTAATATTCACTTTCAAATTTAAATACTTAAATTTAAACCGATAGTATCTCTCTCATTTAATTTTTTAACTATTAACTATTTTATAATATTTTATATGTATACTTAAGTATAAAATCTTTTTTAAATCTAATGAATTTATTTTACGGTTTCAATTCATATTTACATATTTTTTATTCATATTTACATTAACAGTTATACATTGGTTTTCTGGACATTTTTGTTTTTTAAATCATATCACGAATATAAAATAATCTTAAAAATGTATTTAAATGTTAAGAAAACTTTGTTCATCGCAAAACATATATTCATATGTTTACAATGTGATTTCTATTAAAATTAAACATTTCTTGGAATGTAACAAAACATTTAACAGTAAAAATCTTTATAAGCTTTACAAAATATATTTTAACGGGTATCATGAAATTATATTGTTAGAGGATACCCATATTTCCCAGTTTTGCATTAATTCAGCTTAGAATAAATGTTTAATTATGTTTTCAATTTACATTAAAAATTTTTCTTTTATGATGAAAATAATCCTAAAACACTCAATAAGAGCAAACTATACTTCAGTTTTAAACAAAAACTTATTCTATTCTATTCCATGTGTTTTAACAAGAAATGTTATTTTCAAATTCATGTACCATTTAAAAGATCAGTGATCATTTATTAAATAATATGAAGTAGATGAACATTTATCTAATTTTCTTTTGAATAAAAAAATTGTCCTTCACATTCTAACATGATAGAATCTCAATTTTACATTATTTTAAGAAATAAATGCCACGTTTTTATGAAATATAAAATCAAATTTATATGTAATATTCTAATCCATATGGAAGGAATCTCTTGTCATCCAGAATACAATTTTCAAAAATGTCATTTATGTCTCCTTTAGAAATGCATTCATTCCCCCATTTCAACATATTTATTTTTCTTTCTACAAACAAAAGAAACAAAAACACCTCCAGCTCCAATTACATGATGAAGATTTGCGAACTTAAGACTTTTGCGCATGAAATTTCTTATTTAAATATTAATTAAATCGTGATAAATGCATGTAGCTCGGTACAAATAAAGAACAATAAATAATTGAAATGGGATTTGAAGACAAATTGGGAAGAAGAAAAGAAAATGAGATTAACTGATATTAGTTAGATAATTTTAACTAAAAAAATCTTTATTAATTGATAGACTCTTAACAATATATGCGCATCCAAAATCGTCTTTATAAGCCTTTAGTTCCGATGATCTTTTTACAAATAATTGCATTGTTTTTATTATATTTTCTCTTGAATATAGTGTGAAAAAAATATATATTCACTGAATAAATGTGCTTTATGTCAGGGAAAAATGGAAATTTTTGTTTCTTTATAGTTTTTATTTAAGAAATGTTTCGGGATTTTTTTGTCACGAATGTCTAAGATCTTATTGTGCAATTTTCATTTTTTAATCTATTTCAGTGTAATTAAAGACATTTTGAAGAGTTTTTAACTGAGTTTGTATTATTGTTTTGATACTGTATTTTTTCTCTGCACGTCAAGAAAATGCAGTCACATTTTCTTTTAGGTTTTTCTTTTCTATGTAATTTTATTTCATTTACTTTTTCATTCCGATTTTTCTTTTATAATGCTAATGCTTTTCAAATAAAAGTGTGTAGATACATTAAATAGCTAAAATTTTCTCATTTTCATCGCTTACTTTACAGAAAAACAAGTTAACAGAAAATAAATAAATAGGATATACTCTATTAATTAAAATTCCCGATTTATAAAATGTATTATGATATACATTTTCATTAATTTTTCTTTTTAAGAAATTATTTTAGATGCGTCTCAGATTGTATTTAAACTTTTTCTGAAAAGTAAATTTATTTTGCATAATATATAATTATTTTTAAGTTACAAAATAATGTTTTATGTAAACTTATATTTATTACTAACCATAAATGAAATATGAAAATATTAAAGCCTTATTATATCCAACAGCTATTTTCTTTCGTTTTTAGTTGTAAAATATATTGATCAAATTGACAGTTTAGTCCTTTATAATAAGAAGTCCATTGATTCAAAACTTCTTGATATTAAAATTTGTACTAAAGCACAAATAATGTTTGAATATTTCTAACAAGTTTA
>JAPDSC010123923.1:0-16094 GCA_026290005.1 Latrodectus geometricus | reverse complement strand
GTCACATGATCTGAAAACTGTAATAACTTACAATATTGAAATGAACATTAATCCTTTTCCAAGATGTATGAAGGATAAATTAGCATATTATAATCAATTGAAAATTTAATTAATTTTAAACTTGGATTCTAGAATTAAGTGATGTAATTTTGTTCAGGAAACATTTGAAATCAGTTTTGCAACTAGTATATACTTCTTGGCAAAAAGTTTCGGTTTTCACTTCAATTTATGAAGTTTTAGTTGTTACTTTCGTGGAAACTGAAGAGTATAAAATAAGTTGATTGTATTGATATGCATTAAGAAGTTTGAAAATAATTAATTCTATTATTGTGTGAATGAATTGACATACTTGTTTTCGGAACGTGCATTTATTCCGCACAGAAAGCTGAATCTTTCCTTTTATTTCAGAAAAAATAACCAATAAGCTATAAGTTAATTTAAAAAAAAACATAATAGAAGTACAAAAAAAATGGAAAAATACCATTATTTAAAAACAACAAATCTTTCAGACATTTTTATTACAAGAATTTATATCAAACATTTATATTTTACCAATTTGCATTTAATACAATTTGCCAAAGGAATATTTATCTTATATTTAAATAATGGTTCTCCAAAAATTCAGTTTCAATATTCCAATATAAACATTTATGACAAATTTCAAAATGTCGAGATATCTATTATTATCATTAATAGGAGAAATATTTCTCTACTTTTCTTCTATCTTATAAACTATAACTTTAAGAATGATCATTAAAACTATAACTTTACGAATGAAAGTAATTAAATTTATTGTATTTTGTAAAAAGTTACTCAACAGAATAATTACAGTTTCAAGGCTGCAAAGATTATTTTAGACATATAACTTTCACTTTAATATAATTTAAATAAACAGATTTATTTTTGCGTCCAGCTATTAGATAAATCAATGGGCATTACGAAAGGTGTTTTTCCTTCTATTTTAATGCTAGAAACAACATGTCAAGGTTTTTTTTTTTTTTTTTTTTTTTTTTTTTTTTTTTTTTTTTTTTTTCCAAACCCAAGTTAAGGTTTTCTTTCTTTATTAAAAAAAATTGATGATACCGAGGTAAATATTTCTCTAGTAACCTGATTATAGAGCAGGGGTCCTCAACTGATATAGATGCCAAATGATAAGCATACGTTTCAATTATCGCGTCAACGTAAATGTTTCCCTTTAGATAGGCGAATGGTTGATAAATCACTTTGCGGTATCACTACGACAGTTATGTTGCGGAAGCAGAATGAAGCGGGGCTTCCGAAACACGCTTGGTTAACCTCTAACTGTTCAGTTAATTCCGAAGTGTGACTTACCGTGAGGAGGAATCTCTTGTTTTGGAAAGTGAGTAGAGTGTCCGGCACTTGAAAATGACACGTAACTGAAAAGGGGTAACCGAGGAGTAAAGGAGCGTTAAAGTGAGAGGAGATGGAAGAAGGAACTTAGCGAAATGGATGATTAAGATAAGAAATCAAGATAGTCATCGATGTGAAAGGTTTAATTGAAAAGGTTTTTAATACTTCTTAACAAGGATGATGCATCGACAATATTTTGAGAAAAGTGTATTTGAAAGATTAAATTTCTGGTTAAGAAAAGTTATTTCGCTATGGTACCCTTTTTCATGGGCTTTCTAATTTATACATCCTAATTTGGTTTTAAATGGAAATAAAGAAATATTTTTCTATTGTAAAAATCAAATAAACTATTAAATATTTTAGACATTTCTAAATTACAAATAAAAAGTTATAAGGGATAGAAAGTTTATGTTTAAATTAATGAAGGTAAAATATTGAGAAAGTGGTTTTGCAGAAATTTAAAATGATTATTTTTTTTCATTATTTGTGGAAAATAATATATAATTAATAAGGAAAAAACTTTCTTTATAGTAAACAAAAATAATATAGACTTAGATGAATGAACAAAATAACAATCGCTTATATTCGTTTTCTTTTTCCTGTAAAAGTATATTTGGACTATAAATTAAAAAATGTATCAATAATAAAATGAGAAATATTTCTATTTATTAAAAGTATTTAGCGATTGGAAAAATTTAAGAAATTTGCTACCCTAAAATGTTAATGCCTATTGTAAACGCTTCTCAAAGAGAAATTGACGAAATTTATTTGATTGTACTTTTATCAAAAACTTTAACATAAAAGTTTTCATTCATCCTTTTACAATAATATGAAAGCTCGCCTATGACCTTTAAAGACAATGTCTAGTTTATTAATGCATTGCGTAAAAGTGATTAACGTTAAAATTTTTATTTCCATATGTTAAATCTTTTACAGTTTTAAATAAATATATCACCCGTTCATATTCTTTCCACAAAGAGAAAGAGACGCAGAAAAATCCTTCTCAAATTGATCCATATTGCTTACTAAAACGTACTGTTTATCTTTCATGCATGAAATTCAAGCAGCCTTCTTTGCACAAGAAATGAGGTTAAGAAGATTTAAAGCAAGGTATGTGTATTAGGTATAAATTAATGATAAAATAAAGCAGCTATCTCTCAAGTAGGCATGTCATAGTTTAACCAAGAAATACCTCTGTTCATTATAAATTAATCCATCCTTCTCCTGTGTTTCTTCTTCTCGAGAATCTTGTATTAGGGAGCGGACCATCTCATTTATATATGCAACACAAGAAAGGTGCCGATCAATATCGGAAAGGAGAATCTAAAATGCATCTGAAAAATTCGCGAGGAAAACCCATTTTGAGAAAGAAAACCTTACAGTCATTATTTTACAATGCCCCGTACTACATTTTTTCCACCGCCGAGTAGAGCATTCCATTTACGTAGTACCCAGAAGATGAATGAAAGATGCCACATCAGGTAAATAAGTGATAAGGTTTGAGAGTACATTTTAAAAGCGATTTTTTTCTTCCACCAATAGTAACCCATGAAGAAAATTTAAACATTTTATTGGCGGACGAAGACTTGGTAAAAAAGATTTTCTGAGATTACACTTTTATTATTTTAAGAAAAGTAATTTTAAATATAAACTTCTTAATTTATTTACCGTACGAATCACGAAGGGTATTTTGAAATTTTAATTTTTCTATAATTTTCGAATAAGAATTGTTTATTTTGAGCTATTTTTAAAACATTTTTCTTAAGTTTTTCCAAGCCACATATAATGTTATTAATTTGACTTTTTGAGGAACTTCAACTTGAACTTCAGAGCAAAAAAAAATTAAAATTTTTTAAGGTTTTCATTTAATTGAAACATTTTTTTCCTGCAATGATTTAATACTTAGTGTCAGGTAATTTGACAAAATTAATATTTAGAATTTTTATTATATAATAAATTGTATTTTTATTATATTATAATAAACATTGCCACTATATTCTGTTATATTTAAATTTAATAACTGAAATGTATAGAAATATTCCAATTATTAAATTCAAATACATAAAATTATTAAATGCTTTGTTATGAAAAGCCATATTTTAAAACATTATTTTTTAATTCTTATCTTGTTTTTAAGATTTTTGGCATAAGAAACAGTAGGAAAATAAATGGAAACTGAAATATTTAATATCCTTAATACGAGTTTATAAATAACAGTATGATTTGTCTTAACTTTTACATCTACTCAAATTATATACCATTTTTTGTTTCTTATAAATGATTAAAGTTTATAGGTTATTTTTTATTAAGTAAAACGTTATTGAGAAAAGTATTGCAACATTTTCTCTTTGATCCATTAATATAGATTTATGAACTACTGCATTTTATTTATAAAAATTAATTTGAATGGCAAAATGTTTTTTGGAAATTTAAACAAATTTGAGGAATTTTTCAAGTAGTATTTTCAAGAATTTTCATTGAATTGAAGTATTTTCAAGAGTTCATTTTTATATTAAATTAAATTCCACATTATTTTTATTCTCAGTGTATGCTTTCATATAAAAATATGATATATTTATTTTTAGTAAACACACTATTTTATGCTATTCACTTTCGGAAAACTTCTGTTCTACTATGAGACAAATTTTTCTAAAAAAAGTTCTCTTTTAACGAATTATACATCGAAACTGCTTTTGAGAATCTAAGAATTTAAAATGCGATGGTTCTTAAACTATTATACCTCTACAGCAGAAGCTGATATTTAATTTTATTTTGACTCAAAATAATGCTTTTGCAACCTTAAAAAAATAAAATATCGAACTTGAAAAGAAGCAAACTCTACAAAAATGAGATTTTAAGAGATATGGATCTTAAAAGAAAAAAAGAATTTTTATAGAAACAAACGAGAAAGATTGTTTAATGTATGGACTACATAAGCTTGTCTCGAGTTTTGTTTGCCGCGATGTAAAAAGAATTGAGGCAAAGAAAAAGCACTTTCTGAAATAAAAATGTGAAGTAGAATGCATTATCCACACACACACACAAAAAATACACCTACTTTCTTTATACAATTTTCAACTATCAAGTTGAAAAAAAAATTCGGATGACTCTTAACGTAATCTTAATGTATTCAGGGAGCAAGAAAGAGACGTGGTTTCTTTCTTCATGATAAAACGAGAAGTTTCGAAACTTTTTCCTAATTTGATGATGATATCTGAATAATACGTTTACATTTTTCCAGAAAAATTAAATGTTCTAATTTTTTAAAATAGATTACATTCTTCAATGGTGAAGGAGAAATATCTAAAACTTAAACAAACATTTTTATAATTCTGTTTTAGATGAGATATCAAATTTTTATTTAATTACTATGTAATTTAATAAAAGCGAGTGTGCTTCAAAAAAGAATTTAATTATAATAGTAAAATAACAATTTTATTTGCTTAAATTTACCAAGCAAGTTTTTTATTTATATTCGTGCCTTTGGACATGCATTTTTCCTTTATTTAATGTAAACTTTGTTATTTAAAAATAATTCGTATGCACTTGAATTGTGTGTGTGTGTTTTGGAATGTTCATTTTATCCTTTTGTAGTATTTATCCTATTTTTAGTTAATTATTTTTATTCTGTTATTTTGATTTTATCTCGGTTTTGCACTTAAATAAGTTCAAGAAACATAACCATATATAATAAGCAATATTATAAAATTTGATAATAAATAAATATTTGATTTGAGAAAATACTTTTTTTGAGTAAAATACATGTTACGTGATATTTTAACTCAATGATTTGTTCTAATTGAGGATTCTTTGAAAATATGAGAAACTTAATGTTTGAATATAAAAAGAAACACTGAAATTAAAATATAAATTCATAACTTTTATTTCTTAAAAGAAAATGAACAAGAAATAAAAATTATGACAAAAACTAATATCATAATAACAAGAAATAATACAATAAAAAGAAATTATAGTGAGATTAAGAAACATATATCCCATATTTTAATTTAAAAATATTTCACGTATACTTTGAGATTTATATTTGTGAAAATCAGGAGATGTTACACTAAACAATTTTTCTACATATTTCATACATTTTACTGAAACAATTATTGTTATTCTTTAGCATTGGTTTGCTTGTTTCTCCATATTCTAATTCACTAGAATTAATTCAACCGCAGCTAATATTTTAAAATGGATTTAAAACCCACAAACATTCTTATGAAAACTTAACATAATATTTAAATTAACTTATGAAACAAACTTATGAAAAGACTGCAAATCCTTCTGTGACTGGCTTGAAGTTATCACTTTTTAAAATCTCTTAGGTATTTTTATGAATGAATGCACAATCTTTTTAGCAGGTAATAACATATAATTATTATTTATCTAATCTATACTCTTAAAGGCATGAAATAAATTACAAAACGTGATGATAATTATTTAATGATGATTCGTTCAATAATAACTGAAATCATGAATAATAGCAACAATAGAACTCTTTTTGTACTGTTTTCTATAAAAATATGCGCTTTTTAAAATATTTAGATTTTTCTGAAGCATCAAAAGATGAAACAAGATATATAATAATATGTAATACAAAACATGTCAAAAGGTTGAATGGAGTTTTGCGAGATATTTTTCTTTTCAAGATAAACAGTTGACTTTTATGTGTTTTAAATCCTTATTTTAAAAGCGTCACAAAATTTTAATATAGATTATGCTTGTAAACAAAGTAATAACTGGTGTTTATATTAACGGACAAAGTAAAGTATTGTAAAGTTTTTAAAATAAAAACAATTTTAAAAAGTTTTCTATTTGTAAATTAAAAAATGCTATTAAGGTTTTGCTTACGTCACCTTGTTTTGCTTACGAAAAATTTATGTTTGAATTATGATTTTATAATTTATATAGCTCTATTATTATTTTCCATTAATCAAATTATTGCCTTAGAAAAGTATCCTTTATTAGAATAATTTTGTATTATTTTGCTTATTATCCATTTAATTTTAAATACCTTCGTAAGAAAAAGGTATTGTGACTAATTATGAAACAACTGATAAAACTTGTAATGAAAATAAGAATTTAAATATTGAAAATTAGCAAATGATATATTTAAGTACTTGACTCTTATAAAGGGAAGAGTTACTGACTTACTTTTGGCTTGGATTCAAACTGCCTCCTTATTTTGCTAAAGCAACAACATCATAACGAAAGGTTTCTGTAACATTTTCCTACTGTCAAAAATCTGCTGTAAGAAGACCTAATGTTGCCTTTAAGAAGTTTAAAGGTAATTTATAATAGTAAATGTCATTTGCAACTTAAATTATCGTACTAAAATACAAGTTGATGTTGCTGAAAAATAAATATCAAACAGCAAATCATAGAATGTTGACTGCACAACCAAGAAATGATGCTGAGAAATAACAACTAGTTTCAATGATGCTATTTCTATTAATGTCTTCTTGTAGGAATGTACAGCGTTTGATAATAAAAGGACTTTCATGCTGCATTGAATGTTTGCAATAGTTGCTTGATCATCTTTAGGTTATAGATAAAAAAATTTTCACTAGGAGATATATTAATAGTTTCGATGCAATTCTCAGCTGATAGAACTCAGGATCACTGTAGTTGAACTTAACAGAGTTCAAACATAATTATTAAACGTCATTAAGTAGGGGGATGGTATATGAATTCTGATTTCTTAATAGTCTGAAGATTTATATATGGCATTGAAATTATATTGAACATGAATATTTAGCTGAGTTTGTATTTTAAAGGTTTTTTATTTAATTTATTACCATCAGCATAATGTATGCATTTTTTATTTAATTTTTAATAACTTTTCAGCATACATTATGTAACAATTACTTTGTATAATAAAGTTTCAAGATTAAATAATTTACATTCGTATTTAATAACATATGTAATTATTTAACTTCTGCTTAAATCAATAATTATGTTCTTAATTTAAATTTTCTATAATAAATTATTGAAATATTGTATGTATAACAATTATATGATCACTTTAGCCACAAAATTTTAAGTTAAATTACGCACTCATTATGCTTTGTACCATTTTCAAATTGCTGAAAAACAAAATTTAGTTTGAATAAATAAATACACTAAATAAATTTACACTTTTAAAGGAATTTGATGATTTTCATAAACATTTAATTAAATACAATAATTATCGATACAGAATAAGTTAAAATTTTACTTATTGTCATCTTCAAGAAATATTTCAAAAATTTCTAAATAATAGAATGTTAATTTTAGGCTAGCAGCTGTAAATGATGATTCAGGGATGATGAAGGGGAATAGTAATCTACACCTCCACCCCAGGAGATCCTTATATTCCATTTTCTAAAGTCAGCTGCCAAGGACAAGCCTTAATCGTATCGATATAGCAGTATTGTTGAATGAGACACTATATTTATGCTAATCTTCTTTACTCATTCTGAATTTAATATGCATTATGCCGAAGGCAGTGGAAAATTGACATCAGTAAATTCTTACGGGATCTTCTCGGTGGCATTTAATATATTTTCAAAAGTATTAGAATGAAAGGAAATAGGAAGATGCATCTTTAATTTGAATAGTATAATTCTGTTTCAGAAAATTAATTTTCTTAATTTATTACTTTTGAGTCGAAGAAGTTCTTTTAGATAATGAATTTGGGTAATTAAATTAATAGTATACTTAATCATATTTTGATAAATGATATCCTTTCTAAACTATGTTTTCTCATTGATTAAAATTAATAAAAAAATATCTAACTAATTATAATTCATAAATTTTTAGTGTAAATTTTCTTTTAATTAATATTTAAATTTCCTTCTGTTAATTTCAAATATGCTTTTAAAGAATTTTACTTTCCTAACACCAGACAAGAGAAAGAATATTAATTTGTTTTGAGAAAATATTTGTTTCAATTATTCACCATTAAGTGAATTGCATTAAATCTACCACATGTTACTTTCTGGTAGCAATAGAATTCTTAAGAGTTACTTTCAAAACTACACGCACTTTCTGGTAGCAATAGAATTCTTAAGAGTTACTTTCAGAATTTTATTGAATCTAAATATTCTGCAATTTTTTAACTATTTTCTAACACATAGTTCATTATGTGAAACGATTGCATTTACAATAGTTTTCAGATTAAACAGCATAAATGTAATTTTGAAAAAAAATGTATTATTTCAGTAGATTTTCTTAATCACTTAATGCATTAGTTACACTGCTTAGTAAATAGGAAATAGCAGTCTTTCTTTAAAATATATGATTGGTACATGCATTTATTTTTCATTATAATTACGTCTAAACTGTAAATATTAGAGATATTTTAAAGGTAGACATGAAATCTAATCTACTAATCTAAAGCATATGAAGAATAGTTTATACTAAATACATGGCAAATAGTCATAATATCAGAAAAAATATAAGTTTATAGCAAATATTTGTATAACTAGATCAAATATGCATAAATTTAACATAAAACATCATAAACTATTAAATAAACTTCTATTAATATACATTGAAAGTTAAGTGAATAGGCTTTGGTTTTTGATTCCCCACAATTTGTTATTCTTAAAAATAATTGACACATTTTTATTTACTTTTGGTAATATGTCAAACAAGATTTCAAATTTTAAAAATATAATCTATTTTTAAAATCTGATTTTTTATTGAATGAAAACAAAAAATGACTTTCATCTACTTAATCAATCTCTTATATCAGTTAATCATTGTTATTTTACTATTTTAAGTTTTGTAAATCGAGTAAAATATTAAATGTATTAATTAAGTTTTTTAACAATTTTTACTTCGCACAATGTCTAAAACTTCTGTTAAATATTTACCGCTGATATATATTTCTAACGTTTCAAGTTAGTTCTACTGTATGTAAAGTGGAATAATTTAAATCACATATTTTCATCAAAATTTGAATTTCTTTATATATATATTTGACAAATTTCTACTGAAGCTTTTAATGAGTAAAGTGATTAATATTAAAAAAATAATTCATACTCCTGTCACTAAAATTGACAAAAAATATGATTCAAAGTTTTCATTAAGATTGTAGGAAATGCTATTGAAAAGAATGACTAAATAAGTTTCAATTGATAATATGCTATTTAAAACAAAATATCCTTAAATACCTTAAAGCATAAATATGGCACTATCATGACAAAACATTGATTTCAAAATTATATTTAATATTTGCTTAGCAATGTAGAACACATTTAAGAATATTAACACCTTATTTCCCTTAAATAAAACGTTTTTCATTTATATTTAAAATTAAAAATAAATACTACTATTGAATATTCGTCCATTACTATGTACAGTAAAAATCATCATACAATGAAGACATTCGATTCCAATAAAAAATTATAAATCTGAAGAATATGCACAGAAAACAACTAAAGAAAATTCAAAATAATTTAATGAATTATTCTATAATTTGAATGTTGCAAAAACTAGATATTGTTGGTTGGTTTTGATGGCGCAAGGTCTAAAAAAAAGGACCAGAAAAACTAGATATGACTAATGCGTTGAGCATTTCTGGTCAGTATGCAAGTTAGTATCTGGTGTAACACAAATTTCTTTAAGGTGTCTGCTGGAAATATTTTGGCAAATTTTCTCCAACTATCCGGCTGAATATTTAACAGTCAGAAAAATATCAATCGATTTTTTTAATGTTACAAAATTGCTTTAAAGAAGGCAGATCTGAATAATAACTGGCAGAAAAATGTTGAGTATGCATAAATCATTTTTATTGCAACTCGTGTCACATGCAATTGGGCGTTATCATAATATAAAGTTAGTCCAAAATAAGATAAAGTAAACACTAGTATAATTAGTATTAAAATATTGCAAAATACAACTATTAAAAATATATATTGACATAACTATTACAAATATACAAATACAAAAAAAATTAATAACCTAGGCCATGATATCTTGCTGCGGCATGCTCTTGATGTCTCTGTACACGTCTATAATTTTCATAAGAGTTAATCAAGCTTGACACCACTGTTGTTAAATAAATGTTGCAATGCTATGAGAGCAAAGTGGTATAGCAATAAGGTTAATGATTACATAAGTTAATATTTGACATTTTAAAATAAATATTATCTTAAGATTCACTTTTGAGAAAGGATGTTCAATTAGTATTGATTAGTTCAATTACTAGAAAACATCATTTAATGTATAATTATTAAATCACACTATTTTATATATTTTTCACACATTTTATTTTCATATCTTTTATTAATTACCTAAGTAAACAAAATATTCAAGAGTTATTTCCTAAAATGAAAAGGATTCTTAAAAGAAGATTTTCCTTCACATTATTCTCAACCAAATCAGTCTTTTTTTTACCATTAGCTATTAGAATTTCTAATACTGAAAGGCAAAACATATATTAGTTTATATATAGATGAATACTAATATTAATTTATAATTGCTTTGATGGAATCAAAACATCTTAAGAAAACTCTCTAAGAGACTTCACACGTGAAGAACAGTAAAGAACTGACAGAATAATTAAGATGTAGAAATTCAGTTGTTTTGATTATTGGTACTCATTCATTAGTTTAAAGCTAAAATGAATAAACTGAGAACAAATTAAGGAGCATTTATAAATACAAGTTCTCATCTCGATATTTTTAAAATATCAGAACACAAAAATCAGTTAATTCCATACATGTTCGAACTCTTACCAAAAGAGTATACTTTTTCATTTAGCAGTCATATACAAAATTACCTATGCTATGAAAAAAAAGCTAAAATTTAATTATTAATTATTTCTTTTATTTCCATTTTCATAGTGATGTAGCTTAAGTGACCTATGATATTTTCCTTCACTTTCAATTTCAAACTTTTTAGTCTGCTTTAATAAAAGATTCTCAAAAGTATTTTTCAAACAGATAAATACAAATTCCATATCTTCTCTCCCTAATACGAATATTTTTACCCAAAAACCATGAAATAAGGTGACA
This sequence comes from Latrodectus geometricus, assembly GCA_026290005.1. Taxonomy (NCBI): domain Eukaryota; kingdom Metazoa; phylum Arthropoda; class Arachnida; order Araneae; family Theridiidae; genus Latrodectus; species Latrodectus geometricus. The sequence goes on along the minus strand of JAPDSC010123923.1, from coordinate 4,716 downwards.
CGTATTAAACTTCTTCAGTTTAAAAATCTCTTAATAGGAATTTTCAGTAGAGACAGTTAATTTTGAAGAATATTTAAAATTAGAATTTTTACAAATGAGTTGATACTAAAATACGTTTATTCAAGAAAATGAAAGCATTCTTTAATGTCTAAGCTATAATATGTCCTTTCGACTCATCTGATCACCAGATATTTTATGCCTGATGAACTATATTTTCTTGGAATAATTTTTAACGAGTTTATTATGAACCTATAATATTAATACTAAAGTTTGATATTTCTTTAAAAACATGCTTTCCACGTATGTGTATTAAGATAATTGAAATAAAATTACGTCGCATGAAAGAATATTTAAAAAAATGATCAAGTTTATTTTTATTTTATTTTCTTTGAACTTTTCAAGTAGATTTTGCATTCTGAGAAATGAGAATCTTTTCTTAGCTATTCTTGACATAGCATAGATTTCTATCCAAATATATTTGATTAGTCTCAAACAATAACAGCACAGATCTTTCTAAAACGTTGTAACTTTTTTTTAAGAATTGTCCTGCACGTTAAACATTTAATAAAAAAAAATTAAATTTCTAGACATTCTTATGGGAAAATTCCATATAACTTTTAATAATAAAATGATATAATTTTGTTAAGGACATTTTATAGAATTTTTTTATGAAACACAACCTATATGTATTATTTTATATTTTTTCAGACACAGCTTTCACTGTTTTATATTTCAGTAATTTGATATTATTTCTTAGGAAAGTGGATAACTGTAGATTATCATGAAACATTACTAAGAGACTACAATTTTTAAATACAGTGTTAATACATGATTTATTGTTACAATGTTTTTCAAATGAAATAAAATTATAAAGGAAGTAGATAAAAGTTTAAATTGGTCTCTTATGTTCTAGAGAAAATGAAAATTTTATTTGTTTTGAAATGAAATTCTTTTCAAATCTCATAGTTATCTTGTGGGAGACAACATCTTTCCATTGTTACTCTAGTTTTTCAGTGCTCGTGCTTATCATATAGTTAAAAATTTTTCACTTTCGGAACTTAATATTTAAATACTAAGCACTTCAAAATCACAGAATAAATTATATTGTAATAGTTATAAGAAAAAATATTTAAATGTTAAGCATTATTTTAAGTGCAAATTACATTCTAAAATGTAAGCTAATTAGTTATTCATAATTGCTATAAAAGACCATATTTGAATGTGAAATATTAACAAAAAAACGTGAAATGGCTTAAGTATAAAAACAATAAAATTGAAAAGATAACATATTTAATGATTAATAAATTTCAGCCCAAAAGAAAATTTTTGATCTGAATATTATCGCCTAAATAAAGTTGAAAATAATTTGCATCAACTATGTTAAGAAAACATGTTTTAAAAAGTTTTCCAAAATATTTCCGGAATCAAAAATAGATATTATAAAAAATATAATTATAAGCATTTGATACCTAAAGAGATTTAAACATGCTTCATTTGATACATATATTTGATTTAACTAAACAGTGATGTAATTTATTATTTAAAAAGAAGAAAAATTTTAGTGTTAGAAATAAGAAAGGAAACACCTAGTTTATAGAATTTATATAAATTTAATAGCATTTAGAGAGGAGCATTACCAAACTACCTCTTAGCCTCTAGCTGTCTATTAAAATACTACTATATAAATACTATTATACAAATAGCTTTATTAATAAATGCATTTGAAACTATTGAAGCAATCTCATATTATAGGCGAAAAATACGATGGGATTTTATTATTACAGAAAATCTTGGAATAAGGATGAAAAACATATTTTCTAATAAACATGTTTATCTATGGCATGACTATGTTTGCGTTTCAGTAAAATTATTGTCAAAGTGTGTATCAAAATATTTGAACAATGCCTCAAGGAAAGATGATAAATAAATTTGCATTGTACCCATCACATATTTTTCAATATGAATAATATACTTACATATCATAACATAATTAAACTACGTTATCTGAATTTATGTTCTCCATCATTTTTATACATAAATATTCTAAAATATATGCATCAATACTCAGGTTGAACTTTATAAATCACTTCAATAATTCATCTCCAAGTAATCATAACATAAGTATTAAACTCTTGAAAGAGTGATAGATGCATTTCTTTAAAGGTGTTTATCTGAAGATTTAAGAAGATGACAGGTATATAAAAAATCCTGTCTCGATAAATTAGATTATAGTCTTATAGACACACGTAAGCAATCTTTCTTTCATATATTTAAGAAATTTTAGTAATAAGCTTTGCGTTCTTGAGCAAACTTGACTGTGGATATTTAGTGGATAACTGGAATTAGTCACAAAAAAATTATATCATTCCGAAACACTAATATTATATAGAAATCTGCCTTATAAATGTATCATTGATCCCTCAAAAACAGATTAAATGTTTTGGAAATTATTTGTGTAAATAAATCTAACACAATATTGTGTTTAAGATTTGTATTTAACAGATACAAATTAAATTATTCTGATAAAGAAACTTAAGAAATACATTTAAAATTATTAAAAAGGACTTAGTCAAATTCAGTCAAATTATTTTTTATTTTATTATTTTTATTAAATTATTTAATCTCACTTATTTGACTTCGAACTTTGTTAAAACTAAAATCCATTATCAAATATTTTTTTGAAAAATAATTAGATGTTATTTCATAATTTATTTAATATATTAACCTGAAACTAGGAATTCAAATAAAATACGACCAATGTATTAAATGTACATCGCATTTTTTTTAAAGCCAATTTACTTCTAATCTTATTTAAAGGAAATTAAATTTTATTCTGTGTACTATTTTAATTGTATGTACATGTTGACTGCTCATTAAAAAAATTTTGATTATGGAAGCAGGATTTTGACATAGTCTTAACAACTCACATGCGTGAAGAAATACACTTCAATTTGTGAATTCCATGTTTTGTGATTCATTATATTAGTTTGGGGAAAAAGAAATCCATTATTTTCACGTGAACTTTATGTAACTTCTTTTGGATTCGCTTTGTAAAAAGGTTTAAAACAGTTTTCATGTAGATTTTTAAGTATTGCGCGTTACTACTGCTGACTTTCGGTCAACTTCAACCATTTTTGATATTTTACAGACATTTTCGACGATGCTGTATCCACATGCGAGGTGCATCTCTAACATCAAAAATACCCGAACGGAATCGACGAAACAAAAATTGTACGTAACTGGTTGTTACAGTCTTATATAGGACGATAAACACCTTTCACAATTTTAGCCACCTGGCAATCTTTTTCGCCGTTACAAGAGAAAAACGAAAATGTATCGAATTTTCTGTTTGTTGTCTTCCATTTTTAAAACCTTGTACTCCTAACTGAATTAATTAAACAAAAAACCGCAAGAGGATATATTAGTGTCAAATGGCAGCTTTCCAACGAGCATAAATCTGAAATTGTTTGATATATACCTCACGAGATATCGATCACTACAGACGTCTACCGAAAAAATAATGGATTACTTTTTCCCCAACCTAATAAAATGAAATTATAAGTAATGTAAATAATATAACTGATTAAAAATAAAAAAATTAAAAGAATTTTATTTATGTTCGGTAGAATCAATTGGGATTTTTTGAAAAAGTCAGGAAATACTTAAAATGGCGTAAAATAAAAATTAACACACTAACAGAGAGAAAATAAATAATTATTTAACTTATTTTTATCCTTTTAGTATAAACTAAAAATAATTTTTATGTCGCTTCTTATGAAGATAGATGTTATCTATCCACTGGAAATACAATGCAAGTGTAGTAGAAACATAGTTAATGTTATCGAAATAGCTGCATATATGAATTAAATTAGATTAGTTTAATGAGTTAAAGTATTGAATATAATGTAATAAATTCAAGAATATCACTGATAAAAATGATTGCATTCTGGAAAATCATGAACCTGCTAATCTAACCTGCATCAAGTGGGTCACTCAATTGTTAATGAAATGTGGTTCAGCAATGAATGAATCGAATGAAAAAAATAGAAAAACATACAGGATATTAAAATACATAATTTAATTAAAAGTGAAGTTCACATTACATATTTCTGTTTTAAAGAACAACCATCAAAAAACTAGATGCCTCAAAATACTTAAAAATAAATCAATAACTGATATTCATGCTTAGCACATTTTGTATATGGGTTTGATGATTTAGTTATGAATGAATTTTTTTACGTATTCCAACTTAATATTAATTAATTACATAAATTTTAGTATTATATGTATGTTAATAATATAACGATAAAAATGATCACATTCCTTAAACTGCACGTATTTAGCTAATTTACTTGAAATAGTTTCAAAATTAGCTAAAGGTTTCAGCTAAGAAACTAAAGCTTCAGCTAAAAACATCAGTACTATAAATATGCAACATTTAATTGTTTTAATAAATTTAAAAACAAAATATGTGAATTTTAAAATCTATTCAGCTAAATTGCAGAAGATTCCTCATAAAATACTAGACTTACTCCAAGACATTTAGGAAAAGCAAAAGGTTGGAGGTATTAATTCTTTAAGTTCATTTTAATTAATCACAGTCGCATAAATGACGAAAACATAAGGTAAACTGTGATAAGAGAAAATACGCTCTCCCCCTCTGAATTAACTTACGACACAGCTGGTCCTAAGAGGAATTTTTAGAAGAAACAAACC
>JAPDSC010123917.1:0-19409 GCA_026290005.1 Latrodectus geometricus | reverse complement strand
AAAAAAATGCAAAATGAATGTATAAGACTGATAAAGTTTAATGATTGCCAACTTTAATGTTTAGTTCAATAAATTTTTAAATATTAATATTTTCAGGAAAAATTAAATCACTTGTATTCGAAAATGCCAGAAATGTAAACTTATTGTCATTTTTTATAGTTTTTTTCTTGTTTAAAAACGAAATAATATCTCTTTTATCATTTTAAGTGAAGTCGTTTCTATTTATCGTCTTTTTTTGTTTATTATGAACATGTATTTAGTTACAAATACTTCTGAATTTAAATTTATTTTTACAAAATGAGGAAAACTTAGTGCTTACATAAAAAAAGCATTTCAGTCTTAGAGTGTAGTCTGTAGAGTTGTATTCAGTTTTTTTCTTTACAAACAGAGCCAAAAAACTACAATGTAACATAATTCAGTGATAATGTATAAAAATGTGTTACAGTTGTAGATACTCATATTTCCATTACATTTCTTTCAGAGTAAAAAGAGGTTCGAATATCTTTTCTAAGATGCATTATTTTCTTGCAACCAAGCAAACTTCAATTTTACTTTATCAGGAAATCAAGTTTCGTTAAACTTTTCATTACTTTTATTTCGTAAAAAATGATTTCTTAATGTCGAAAACAAATTTTAAAATTTTTATGAAAAATATAATTACTTGCAACTATATGAATAATTTTTCATTTAAAAATACAAAACAAACTGTTCAAAATATTTAATTCTGAGTTTCAAATTTATAAAATTTAAGAACATTCCTGGAATTTATTTTAAAAGCTGATCCTAAAATGACTATGAATATAAAAATTTTAAAATTTTTAATTTATCATGTTTGAAGAATTAATAAAAATTTTGTCTAATCAACGATAAATTAGTAAAATTTTTATACCATTTAGTGAGGAATTATTAATAAAAAGTTAATACGATTATTTTATCAAATTAATGATAACTTGAAATATTTGTAAGAAATACTGTCAATTAACCTTTAAAGATATCATGAAGTATTTTCCCTCACAACAACAAAATAGTTATAACAAAACAGTTTTAAAAGTTAATTTTATTTTTTTGCTTCAGAAAAACTTTTACTGATGGTTTTAGATGATGATAAAATAGTCTTTGGATTACAATAGTGAAATAAGGCAATCAGAGTATAATCTACCGAAAATCAGATTATGAAGTTTCTACTGAAACTAAATTAATCACCAATTAATAGAGCATAATTAAGTACAATAAAATTTACCTTATTAGCTAATAAATGTAATCTCTATTTTCCTAAAATGATAAATATATGTTAAAATAAAAATAATCGAATGTATTTTATTTCAAGTTTGAAACGCTGTTTTTTCATATAAAATCACATATATATTTTCCCTTAGAATAGAATGATAAGTTAATATAAATAATTTAAAAAATTATTTCTGCTCATTTTTAATATACGAAAGGTAAATGTTATTGAAGTTATTCCTGAAGTTATCATTGAAGTTACCTGAAATATATTTTTTTTTTCGAAATAAACCATAAACTCAAAACTAGCTGATAGGGATAAAATGAAAAAAGTAATAGAACAAAAGCGTGTCCATAGTTAAAAGTTGAGATTAAATACATAGTTTCTACTTAAATACTCGTTAAATTAAACAAATGATATATATTTATATGCAAAATCCTCTTCACTTTTATTGAAAGTTAAATAGAAAATATATAAAAATATATTACTTTCTGATATTTATGACCTGAATTTTTATATAAATTTTCTTCCAACTTCTCCTAGAGTTCCGAATTTGAAAAAAGTTATTACTTAGCGTTATATTTAAGTAAAAATATGTTACTCGTATATATTCTTTCAAGCATCAAAAGGAATATATGATTTTCGGAGATAGTGAATTAAGAGTAAACATTATTTCGAATCAAAAATGTTGTATTTCCTTTGAAGTGTTCTATATTTTTTGTGTGTTAAAAATCGGAATCAACTAATCATGAAAATTATTTTTTATAAAAGTTACCATTGATGATATATAGTTTTCATAAGAAAGAATGTGTGAACAAATATTTATATTGAAATGAGAATGCAATAAATATCGCTTTTCTCTCACTTTAAGTACACACTATTTTTAAAGTGTAAATAACATATTTTTGTTATCTTGGTACCAAGGTATCTTAAAATGGATGTTCAACGTAAAGATCGAGCAATATGTCCACCAAATCAGGACAACTGAGATAAAATTGTAAACACATTTATTGACATTTTAACATCTAGAATATCCATATTAAACATACACCGACCCACCCGAAGGTATGCAGTGGAAGTGGAGCCGCTACGACAGCAATCCCACTCAGCACAAAAGGTCACTGGCCAAAAATTAAGTAGTAAAAATCTGAAAGTTGATCTTGTTCTAATAACTTATTAGATTTGATTTAATTGTCTAGTATCAGCCTATTGGGCTGAATAAAGTTAACTCAACATACTACGCTCCACTGAGTGTCTCTGACTGGGAGATGGGCCAACTCGGGCTTCATTTAACAAAACATAATTGTTACAACCAATAATTTTATAAAAGAAAAACATGACTTTGTTATAAACAAAACAATTTTATAATACATTCTTTATGTATAAAAGATAAAATTAAGATTTTAATGGACACAATTCTCAATTCATCTTGTTTTGTATTTCCTCTTTTAATATTTCCCTAATTTCCTGTTTGACATTGGGAAGTGTTATTAATATTTTAATGTCTATTTTAAGAGAGTTCTTTGGAAACCACTTTTTCCTTATGTCTTTATAATGGTTGCAGTTAAGTATGAGGTGATTAGGTGTACAAATCTCATTGTCATAAGTACATGTATCTTGATCTAAATGGAACCTACTTCTATAAATACCAAAGGCACCATGACCCGTGAGAAACTGATTTAAAAAGAAATCTCCTTTTAGTCTGCTTTCAGATACTCTTGGGTAAATTTCGTAGAGCCATCTGGCAACGTTTGATGAATCCCAAATAGTTTGTCATTTTTTGACAGCTTGTTCCTCTGTCATTTTCTTAATCTGTTGTCTCTCTACTCAGACAAACCGTGATCTGGATATCAGGAAATTTTGTTGCTTCTTTAGCTGCGGTGTCGGCTTCCTCATTACATTTTATTCCTATGTGAGCCTTAACCCAATGAAATGTGAATTTTCCCATGTGTCTTGTAAGAAGTTGACGGATTTCTTTAACAGTGTTACTAAGAATGTCTTTCTAAGATAATGCTGACAGTACGGAACGCGGGTCAGTATGAATATGGCAGTTTTTGTTTTCCTGGATCATAAATTTAATTGTGGATAAAACTGCTAATGCTTCAGCCTCAAAAACAGTGGCTTCATTATTAAGTCTGTACTGGATTTTGTTAATTAATTTGTCATTGTTGTAAATTAAAGAGACACAGCCTACCCTACCATCCATTCTTGAATCATCAGTATAAGCAAAAAAGTCATCATGGTTAGGTTCAAAGTGCCATTCAACTTTTTTAATATCCCAAGGTGATTGTATATTTAATGAATAGGTCCATGCATTAATACTGTTTATCTCAATGTTATTAATTTGTATTTCCTTTTTCTGTCGCCAAAGTCTATATCTAAGTTGTAATGTCTCCTCTTTAAGATGTAATGGCACGCATCCAGCAAGCACTTGTAATGCTAGTGTGGATGTAGTTCTGTAGGACTTCGTAATTTTTATAAGCGCCATTCTTTGAATTTGGAGTAAAAGTCTATTCATTTTGGCGGTACTATTGTACCATACTGGACAGCCATAGAGTATTATACTCTCAATTACGTTAAGGTATATGAGTTTAATAATCGAGGGTTTTAGACCCCAAGTTGCTTTTGATATTCTAACTAGTTTATTCGTGATGTTGTTAATATTCTCTTAAACACTATGTAATTGGTTTGTCCAATTTAATTTTGGGTCGAAAATCAGTCCTAAATATTTAAGTTCTCTCGTATAAGTTATTCTATGTCCACTAATAGAAATTCCCGGTCTTCTGGTTATATCTTTAGTAATCTCAAATATCGTATACTGACACTTATTGTAACTTATTTCTAATCCATGTAGTTGGGTTCATTTTTCAATTTTGGCTAATGGTTCTCTTGATTGAGTAGTAAATTTATAATAGAAGTTTGAAGTAATAGTAAAGCGATATCGTCAGCAAACGCCTTACAGTGAACTTGCTCTCCAAAATCTTGCGTTAACAGTTCGTTGGCTATAATCAACCAAAGAAAAGGTCCAAGACTAGAACCCTGAGGCACACCATTTGTATATCTTAGTGCTCTGTTATGACTGTCAATATAGGTTCTATCAGTTAGAAATGATAGAATGATTTCATATATGTTGCTAGAGACTTCATGTTTCTTAAGAATCCTCAATATATCAAGCCATCTAACGCTGTTAAACGCATTTTTGATATCTAGGGAAATCAAACATGTAAATTTCTTGTTAGCTTTGTTTTCTAACATCTAGAATATACGTTAAATGGAATATACAGCAAAAATAATTAAATAGTTAAAATTAATTACAAAAAAGGGATATATGAGCAAGTAGATTTTTATTGTATTAAATAAACAGATAAGCTCTCCATACTTCCCAAGTAATTTTTAAAGATATATATAATCAAATTTTAGGGGCGGTATATTTTGTGTCTTTCATTCTGCATTGTTTTACGCACATCAATATCTTATATTATTGATATTAAAAGCGAAATTATAAAATTTTTATTTGTCTCATGTTTTATTTATTTTGCATCATATATCCCATATCCTTTAACTCTTCCAATAATTTTTGACAAGTTAAATTGATATATTCAGAAGTATTTTCCTCAATTTATTTTCATAAGCTGAAACCATTTTATTCCGATTTAGAAATTTGACAAGAAATCCTTTATTCTGTAGCACATTATAATTTAAAAGAATTAAATTCTTACTTACTTTATCTAAAAATAATCATTTGCAAATGTAAATTAAAAAAAAACTTTAATGCACAATAATCCTGAAATTTGTATTTAAAATCACTAATTACTTTTCCGTCATAAAATTTCTAAAATAAACTTTTTTAAATTCGTAAATTACAATGAATAATATAGGAAATGTATATATTTAAAATCACTAATTACTTTACCACCATAATTCTAAAATAAATAAACTCATTTAAATTTGTAAATTACAATGAATGATATAAGAAAGTTAAATGGTAAAACATTTCAAATTTTCTACAAAAAACATCAAAGAAGGAATGTTTCATACTAAAAATGATAAAATTTTAGTGCTGATTTCTTATTAGGTTAGTCAGAAACAAACAAAAAATCATTTATATTTTATATAGAACACACATACTTAAATCCATACTCAAGAATTCTTCAAATTTTAATATCAGAAAACAACGAAATCCGAATATGCAATTAAAATTACAAATAATTGAAAATCATGAGTTATAATATTTTACATAAAAATAAAAATATTTACAACATATAGATTAGTTTTCATTAACGGTATATATATATATATATATATATATATATATATATATATATATATATAAGCTAGCTAATTTCAATTTGTTCACAATGTCAGATTTATCTTCATCATGTTTTTAATAAATCTCACAATTAAATAAGACTGTTCACTAGCCATTTCATATATTTAGTATAAAATTCTTCATCTTAAGTTCCTCTCTTAAATCGTTAATAGTTTTGACATATTTAACGTCCAAAATTAACTGCCATAAAGAGAAACAGACCTTAATAGAGTTTAGTTGAACTTTTAACTTAATTTAGTACAAATTTTGATTTCAGTGGGTTTTTAGTGCCATCAAATATATTACATTAGACATTTAGAGTAAAGAATCATCTACTAATTGTTTTCATTGAAATAATTAAGTTTAAAAGTAATCAAAAAGATTTTATTCAAAATTTTTACTCCTTTTCTTGAATAATTTCCTTACATACATAAATTGACAACTTTTCATTTCAAAACTAGACTTTTTTGTTGTCTGGCTGTTGCTTATCCTCTACATATGTCAGATCAGCTCTAGAAGATTGTTGACCACCAAAAAATTGAAATAATTGAAGTATTGTGTGTTAAGCTTATTTTTTTTTTTCAAAAAAAAAAAAAAAAAAAGAAAAAAAGAAAGAAAGAAACTGGTACACTCCAAAATATGATTTGGGGAAGTTGAATGGTCACAGCATTTTTACAAGTAGGGCAAATTTTCCTCCTCTATTCAAAAAAATACATTTAAGGTGCTACTTATTAGGTGAGTCTGAGAACTTCAATCACATTTGATTTTCAATTTCATTGTGACAGGTTGGTTGGCTTTTCTGGCTCACGGTCCAAAAAGGACAAGCTGTGTGACAGGGGAGATTCTTGGGTATCATTGGTACGATGGTGGGATTAAACTGAGTTTAGATATTTTCTATTGAAAATATTTGTAATTATTGGTAAATTAGAAAGCCTGATTTCCTTAAATTAACAGAAACAAGAATGAGCAACATCTAGACCTATGACTCTAAAATAATCTCAAGATGATAATTTAACTAACTAGTACAATCATCAATTCCATATTTGAAATTCTACTATACAAAAATCATTATTTTAAAAATAACAGGAAAAATTAGAAAGCAACATATTTTGATGAAACTGATAAATTTTTATAAGCTTTTCAATCTAACTTTATTTATTTTCGTTTCTTAAAGACTTGTGATAAACTAATTTTTTTATTTAAAAAATGATGGCAAAAAGTTAATTTAAAGCACTTTTATAAACGTAATAAAACAAATACATTAAAAAAATGATAGGATTTTGGAAGAGAAAATATTTTCTATACCAGAGTCCTAAGAGAATTCCTGAATTTTCTAAATAGATGGATGTGTTTCCTAGCTTGATTTAAAATAATTATCATAATCACTTTCTATTTCCCCTGAAGAAAACTAAAAATAAATATGAAGTTTCTTAAAATTTGAAAAATGTTATGGATATTTTATAGTTTATAATACATTATTTGTTTCTTAAGAGTATTTTTAACGCGTTTATTATCATTGAAGCAACTTTATATAAAGAATAATAAAATTAATGTATAAAACTATAATTAATTAATATTTAATATTAATTAAGACAATTTAAAAATAAATAATGATGCATTAATAGAAATAAAAATTATAATATGGAATTTTAACACTTATACTGCTGTAAGTTTTAATCAAGATAGATTAAAACTAAATTTTACGCAATGAAGTCCCATAATAAAATCTTTCTCCAATAACTTGATTCATCTAAATCACTTAAAACATTAAAATGTTTTGAATATGACTTCAGTTTAAGTCAATTTTATATAATTTTACCAAGAACTCAATAACTAAATTTCGAAGTAATAAGCACAAATAGATTGTTAAATCATTGGCATTCTTAAAATTAATTATATTTTCCTTGAAAATGCAATATCTAAGATGATTCTTGGATGAAGTAATATCAAAGTATGTATAAAATTTTTGTAAAGAGTTCACAGGCGTAATTTGAATTCTTGCATCAATATGACAATAATAGATAATTAAATTTAACCATTTCTTCTTGGAATGTTAATTTTTTATTATTAAGTTATTTTTTATCTACATTGAATTTTAAAATGTTGCCAACCATTCACGTGAACTTAAGTGAAATGAGACTTTAATATAGTAAATTTATTTATTCAACAAACCAAAAATAACTATGTTCATAAAATATATAAAAACAATCATGAACTTTTATGAGGTACTGGGGTGAATATGGGAAAAAGGATACAACAATAAAAAACTATACTAATTAAATAGTAAATAACGTCTACAAATTTTACTGAAAAGTGTAAAATGTGAGAATATGCTTTAACTATAGAAATTAACCAATGCAAAACAAAGAAATCCCTTTTCCTACTATTGAATATATTTCTTGTCCGTAAAAACGAGTCGAAAATGATAATAAATTCGTAGAATATGTGCCAGAGAGTATCTCTAAATTTTTCAATGAAAATTAAAATTGGATTTGTCAGCCGAGCACTTTTTAGACGTAATGTAGGATGACAGTTCTATGGGGATACCTATTACACGCATTAAAAGGAAACTGCAATAATTGCAGTAGAGTTTAATGCAGTTCAAAATTTTTTGAATCGAATGCAATTCGAATCCAAGTCATAGTGTTTATTTTTCGGCATATGAAATTTTCGTAATGTTCCGTGAAAGTGACATATGCTTTGTTTTTTTTTTCAGTTTCTTACACGTTGTTGTTGTTACTGATTACACTTGGCAACGCCAAACCCGCCCGTTAAGAGACTAGGCGAATGAAGTCAGAGAGAGAGAGAGCGTCTTCCGTTTTTGAATATAGCACCCTCATACGAAGGTGGCTCATAAATGGCAGCACCATCAGAATCTTCAAATTTAGAGATTGAAACCAGTGATGACCCATAGCCTGGCTCCATCCACCCCCAGAAGTATTAATTTGTAATGAGAACATGGAGGACCCAACAAATTTTACGTGCCCCAGTCGCCATTAGTGAACACGACGGATCTTCGGCTAAGACGTGATTCGAACTCACCACCTTTTGGTATCGAGAACGACGCTTTAATCAACCAGGCCATCGCGGCGTCCTTTCTTACACGTTTATCACCTAATTGAGGAACCAAATTACTTGATTTATTCCATAAAGAATTTTTTTACTAAAAAGACAAAGTGATATTCATATTTCCGAGTAGTAATTCCAATTTTATTGTTCTTTCTGATTAAATGGATAAAGAAAAAATAAGTTGTTCTTAGTGTCTTGAAATTGTAATTTAGCGAACCATCCGGCATAGCAATAGTGATAATATGCAAACAATTCCAACTGCAGCTTAATCAGAAGTATGAAAGTCTATTTGGTTACAACAATGATGAATCAATCCACAGTAAGGATCAAAATACCTAATCCCAAAACAAATAACAGGTCTTTAGGTAACTGTTTGCCATTTATTTGAAATGAACATAATGATAGAATTATAATCTGAAAAACAGAAAATTTTAATTTCTTTTCCTACTTCAATGTAGTTGCTCACAAACTTCGGCTCGTTTTCTGGAAGCTCACTTTTCCCTTGAAAACAAGTCAAGTGTTGTTCCGCGATCCACACGCAATGCTTGTGGCACTGTACAAGGTTACTTCTTATATTGCAGAATTTTCTGAATAAAAATCATATCTTTTCATGTAATTTATTTAATTCTCCATCCAGGCAATTACAGACCTTATAGTTTTAAATTGCTTTTGAAAAATGGCATATTCTTTTGAATGAAGATGTTAGTGTGTATTTTTGTCCAACATAATATTATACTAGAAAGTCAATTTTTAAATTATCAGTAAACTACTAAACACAATCAATAAATCATTGCAGGATATATCTATTATTAGTTTCACCTATTAATATATTTTTTATTTGATGCTATAAATGATAATTTTTAAACACCCTTATTACATATTTTTGACATTTTGATTTTCTTCTTTCATGTTATTTTCTTTTAATTTAAGTTTTTGCAACCACACTTTTTCAAATTTTTATATGAAATTCAATCTACACATAAATATCTCTGTTATAGTTTTAATCATTATTTTAATGAAGAAAGGAAAGTTTAATTATATTTCTATAATGCTATTTTTTGTTATTAATTTTTCATCAAATTTATTCTCAAAATAAAAATTATGAAACTTTATACTAATAATTTTTTACTTTAATCATATACATTTAAATTCACAATATATCTATTGTGTTTATTAAAAATTTATATTTATTAAATAATAAATAATTTTAGACTCTTTTTTAACTTATTATTAAGTGGAGCTTATGTGTAAGATTTTCCTCAATTCTCATATTTCCAGAAAATCTACAAATTTATTTAAATTTATATTTACTGAGGAGTAGTTTCTATATTACTAATTTGAAAAGCAGATATTTATTTCCATTCTAATCATAACTGCTTTCTAGGAAGATTTGTACTGAATACTATAATAATAACAATTTCTATTTTCTCTTTGAAAATGTATTTAATTAAAAGTCTAAATAACAATCAGTTGAATAATGTAAATTCATTTAACTTTATTAATTATCAAAATTTAAATATATCTCTAACATCTTCAATTTAAAGAATTAAATCTTTAATCATTAATCCATATTCTGTAGCATGTTAATAATTAAATGTATCTTGCATGAAATCATTTGATCTCGTACATTTGATTGTTATACATTATTAAGGACCATAAATTTAGAATTTCTAATTTAACTAATTATGTTCGGATTATTCAGATTTCAGACAATCTTTAATAATACCGCTTAGCAAATCTGTAATAATACTATAATCTCAGTTGCTATAGTAAAGATAATCTTAAAGACATATTTCATTTTAAATTTGTACTGATTTATCAACAAATATTTGCATGAAAATAATTAACTATGAATGCATATTTTACTTCATGTTTAAGAAATAAAGTTTCATTTATATACTGCATACATAAATCCTATTCAAGCACTTTAAAATTTTCAATAATTTCAGGATTAAATAAGATTTAATAATTTTTCTCTTATATATATATATATACTTTCAAAATTATTAATATCAGCTTATATATTGTGTGTGTGTGTAAATGTATTTTAAATATTAAGTAGATTATTTTCATATTTAAGAATCAAAATTTAATAAGTATTTTAGATTTTATTGTCATAGAAAATGACACTTGACTATTATTTCAACAATTAGAAAATGCGAAAATAATCACTTCATTTATTTGAATTTACTTATTATCTTAAATAAAACTAAATAAATGTGAGCACAACCATGATAAGAATTTTAGACAAAGCTTTTACGTTTTTGGCATCATCATTAATTTGAAGACAATTTCTTTCAAATTAATGATGATACCATTTGAATGAGTCAAACACTTTTCCTAAAATTAATATGAAGAGAGAAATGCTTACTTTTAGGCCTGCGTTTAAATTGGAGTAATTGCAATTTTCTGCAGATATATGGGAAATAAACAGAAGAATACGTTGTTATTTAAAAGGGTTTCAAATCAATAAATATACCGAAATATATAATATTATAAGGAACCTTTTTTCAGATTTACAAAAGTTGCATGAAATGATATTAAATTGTGCGTAGGACGCTAGTATCATTCATTTTCAAGATACAGTTTTCAAAATTGCAATACAGCTCTCAGAAAAGGAATGGAAAATAATGTGAGAGTCCAAAAATAATAAAATTTATTGAAGCAGGGCAATTAATTACAAATACTTCTCGATATTTTAGTTGCCAGCATTTTCTTATTCCATGTTTATGGAAAAACTCTGTATTAACCAAACAGTTGTCGGAAGTCACTTTGCCTTCTGACCATCATTAGTAATTGAAGCCAATGAAACTTAAGAGCGTCTCAATTTGAGTTATACTTACATATTAGGTTGGGGAAAAAGAAATCCATTATTTTTACGTGAACTTTATATAACTTCTTTTGGATTCACTTTGTAAAAAGGCTTAAGACAGCTTTCATGTAGATTTTTAGATCTTGCGCGTTACGACTGCTGACATGCGGTTAACTTCGATCATTTTTGATATTTTATAGACATTTTAGACGATGTATCCACATGCGAGGTACATCTTTAACATCAAAAATACCCGAACGGAATCGACGAAACAAAAATTGTGCGTAACTGGTTGTTACAGTCTTATATAGGACGATAAATACCTTTCACAATTTTAGCCACTCGGCTATCTTTTTCGCCGTTACTAGAGAAGGAAGAAAATGTATCGAATTTTCTGTTTGTTGTCTTCCATTTTTAAAACCTTGTATTCGTAACTGAATGAATCAAACAAAAAACCGCAAGAGGATATTTTAGTGTCAAATGTCACCTTTCCCACGAGCATAAATCTGAAATTGTTTGATAGTTACCTCACGATCACTACAGACGTCTACCGAAAAAATAATAATTGATTACTTTTTCCCCAAACTAATATAACTACACTAGTACCTGCTATGAAGATATCTAAGGCTAAAATTATAGAGATTTTTCTCCTATACATTCAGTTTTGAAATTCTGATTAATGTTAGTGTCTTCTTGAGCCAAATTTATGTTCCAGATATTAGCTTGAGTTGAAAGTTCCTTCAGAAAGCAGTGACTGCACATACATTGTGACTAACATATTCCCCAAAGTTGAATATCGCTGAAGACTCTTAGAAAACCTTCAACCGTTATAAGAGCTTGTGTGTTGGCGTGCGCACCTGTCTTTGTGCAGTTGTTTTACTCTCATAGGCTTGGAAAATGCTCTAAAAATTAATTGCGGTTGATGATTATTTGAATTTGTAATTGTTATAATTTCATCGAAAGCACAATAAACTAAACAAATAATTAAATATTTTGTTACTCATTTCAATATCATTTTTCAATGCAATTTATGAAAAAAATCAATATTATTTTCATCTCAATATGCAATTATTTTATTCATTTTATAAATATATTTATTGCTCATCAACTGAATTTTTTCACGCTCTCAATAAATGCTTAAGAGTTTGTTTCATATTTTACCTCTCTAACATTTTTTCTATCTTAGGCTGTATGTTTTTCAAATAAAAAAAATCTTATGATAATTTTTTTTTACTAAATTTGCATCAAAGATGTCTAATGGTATAATATTAAAATTATTTATTTATTTTCATGATTAAATTATTCACTTAAAATTCAAATGTAAATTTTTAAACAAACAATTAAATCCTATCAATTGATTTATTTTTTTCATCTAAATAATTAACAATATTCATTTTGTCTAAAACACAAAATGAATATTATTAAATTATCACTCTTTCATATATATATTAATTCCTTTATGCATCATATGAGTAAAATTCCATTAAAAGAAAATAGTTACGTCGTCTAATTGAATAGTAAAAAAGTAACATTCTTAATAGAATGAAAGCAAAGAGATTTTTTTCTCAATGAAATTCCTTTGAAATAAAATGTTTAAAATGTTTCACAGAAAAGTTTTTCACTTATAAAGAAATTTTTAATTTTTCTTTATTGCGATAAAAATTATATAAACTGAAATGCTGCGGTTTTTTTTATTTTAATATTTCATTTCACAAAACCAATTTCATTGAAACCCACGTGAAATTTTCTGTTAGTCAAATTACAAAATAATCCATCGAAAACACAGTAAATTATTTTTGTTAGAATCATAAAAATAGAAGTAAATTAATATAGTATAAATAAAATCCATATATTATCTTTTACATCTGCTAAAATTTTACATTAAGTTGAACTGAGAATGGTGGGAAATTTCTATTAGGATATCGATTTCTACTTAAAACTATTTCTATTTTTAAAACTCTGATTTCAAGGTTTCTAATTAATTAATTAAAAGATAATTAACTCTAATTTGAGCTCCCTTTAAAGTTGTTTATTCCGCGAAGTAATAAATTTAAGTGATATGACCTTCGGTCCTAGTACCCATATTGTTTCAAGAAAAAAAAAAAACGCATGGCTTATTTCCTGTTTTTCAAAATCGTAAATTAAGCGTTACTACTAGTAGAGGGAAGATATTTTCGGCAAATAAATTATATTTCTTTTTATATTTTCATATGATATTTTAAGGAAAAGAAATAATATTTTCTTACGTTTTTGTGGAAAATTGTCTTCTTTTTCACATTTTTATGAAAGCTTTTTCGCTTTTTCTAATGCGTCACCATTTAGAATTGAAACAAAGAATAAAGTAATCCTCTTTAATAACTAATAACTTTGTAAATAAAGAGAATTTTTAAATAATATACGCCATATTAAATTTGTTTCGCCTTTATTTCTTCATTAGATTAAATTTAATAATGCAAAACACCGTTTAGAGAAGTCATTTTTAAAATTATTATTTAAAGCATAAAATTGAAAAACTAAGAATTTCGTGCTTAAGGTGAAACTATTGTCAAAAATGTTTTTTCTAATTATTTCAGTTTAATTTATTCTAATATGAAATATAAAAAAATATCTAATGCGAGTTCTTTTTATATTTTCTTTGCATTATTTTTATGGTTTGTCATTTCAGAGCATTAATAAGTTAAAATTTAAATAAATTTTGTAATATACATTTGTTATGTACTAAATTATAAAATTTGATGTTTTACATTTAAACTTAAACTTTCGTCACAAGTGATATTTTTAATTGTCTAGTTTTCTGCTTATTTCGGTAGGGCGTATGCAAAAATTATATAACGTATGTTCGCTGCATTGAATGTTAGTTTCTTTTATTCATGTGTTGGCGGAATACCCTAAATTAAGGTTCTCTTTAATTCTTGGTAAAATCGATACTAAGTAAACATCGAGTTGGTCAGATGTAAATTACGAATTCATTAAACCAGATATAAAATGATTTATATTCAACGCTAGAAAGTAAATATATTCAGTTGCTTATTATATCGCTTCATTACAAATGTTATATGTATTAAAATCACATTGTAATGTAATATAAGAAATGATACATTAAATTTATGAGATAATAAGTAAAAATTATTTACAAATGTTAAATTTATAATTTAAAACTTACTGGTGTTTAATTTATAGCTTAAATGATAAAATGTAAGATTTATTATTATAAGTTAATTTTCATTTATTAAAATGGACTAAATTCTCAAAATTACTTATAGTGACAAAACAAAATATCACTATTGGATTTGCACACATGGATAAATATAAATGTAAGAGTTCACTATTTGTCATTATAAGTCAATTGAGTTATTCAGGTATAGAATGCGTATACTTTCACATGAATGTGTTTATCATACAATAATACGTATAATTTTATATTATTTCAGTACATTATAGTATCGTCTTCTTTGATGTTATATGTTAAAAAAATTCTTATTGATTTTCCAATTTATCGATTACTTAATTTGTTGCCTCCCACCCTGTCTAGTAATCAAAATGCCTGATTGAGAATAGGGTGATCTTGGGTTCAAATCCCGGTTCGGGCATGGATGTACTTTCTCTTTCTCTCTCTCTCCTGTCTTTGTCATTTTCTTGTATGTATGAAGTATGAATAATTGCCTACCCAATCAATGGGTGCCTATGGCATGTTTATAACTGAGAAAGTCGGATTCCACGCCAAATTACGGTTCAGTTAGAAAAGTGGAGCAGCACATCCGATATTGCTAGCCTGGCTGGCACTCGACAAAAAAATATTACATAGGAATAAAACTAGGTTGTTATATTAATTCTATTAAACTAGCGAACGAAAGTAGTATTCTTTGAATAAAAGGATTATTTTTACTGAATCTAAATCAATTCTTATCGTGAATCTACACTATATAATTTGAATTAAATGCTTGAAAGAATATATCAGTTTCTTAATAAAATGAGTCACTTTAGGTTAAGAAATCAAATATAAATTCAAGAAATTTATTTCATATTATTGCTGAATATTATACTCGAAAAATATTTGCAGGGGAAAATTCATGAGGGTTGATATTTGTTGATTATAAATAGGATTAATTTATGTTAACATGATTTAAATATCTTTTTTATTGGCAGCTATCAGATGTTTTCCCTTTCTAGGTTCCATTTTTTACAATATAATATTTCATATAAATAATATATTGTAAAAAGTCTACTGTGATTTCTAATATTACACTAAACTATATGCGGTTCATGATATCAACAAAAAATATGACATACATATTTTTAGTTAGTATCATGTACCGAATATAGCTTACTGTAATATTACGGTTCAGTGCAGCTTTTTATATGTCATACTTATTACTTCTAAAATGTGGTAAGAGAAGTAATATATCATACATATAACTTCTTTTTTGCCGAACTTAGAAGCATGACAATATTAAGGTATGTAAAACGGGTATGTAAAACGGGTTCCAACTTCTACATATTCTGTTATCACATCAGAGGAAGTTTGATAAACTTATGCTTTACGAACCTAGATTTTAATATCACGTCGTCTTTGAAAAGACCATGACCTTAATTTAATTCTGTACTAAATGAGTTCCTTATGTTTTATTCTCAGAGAGAGAGAGAGAAAATTCATACTTTTACAAAATAATTTCTGGTTTATGAATATGTTACTAATTTTTGCTGATAGGATATAATGAAATTTCAAATAACCGAAAGAAATGATAAGAGAAGGTATTTTTTTTATCATATAATTAATATTTAATTATTTTTATTTTCACGTATATTTTTTGTAATGTTATTGAAACTATCATAACAGCATAAATAGAGACAAGCAAATTTTATGTGATATATTATAATAATTACATTTTGAATTCAGAAATATTTTAAATTTAAAAAAAAATTTTTTTTTTGGATTAAATGATGTATTTTTATTTTTGATGAAAATGGTCTTTGTTTCAATTTGAATTCTGAATATTTAACAAATGTTACGAATGTCACATACAGAGTGTTTGAAAACACAAAACACTCATTTGAAAGCTTTTTATAAAATAAATCAATAACTAAAATTGACTATTCAATTAATCTCAATATCTAATAAGCCATATAAGACATTTAATTTAATATCTATAGCAACTCATAAAGATAATTAAATAACAAAGAATTTTAAATCATATGAGAAAATACAAATTTCTTTAAACTTTATAAAATTAGAATGTGAACGAAATACATATTTCTTAAAAATTTATGTCTGCATGTTTAATAGATTTTTGTTTGAATTAAGTAGATTTTATATTATTTAAATGAGTTTATAAAATAGAACAGTCCATTGTTATATTTGGTTGAGGAAAAAGTTATCCGTTTTTTTTTTTCGGGTAGACATCTGTAGTGATCGCTATCTCGTGAGGTATCTATCAAACAATTTTAAATTTATGCTCATTGCAAAGGTGACATTTGACACTAAAATATTCTCCTGCGGTTTTTTGTTTGATTAATTCAGTTACGAGTACAAGGTTTTAAAAATGGAAGACAACAAACAGAATATTCGATACATTTTAGTTTCTCTTTTATAATGGCGAAAATGCCAACCAGGTGGCTGAAACTGTGAAAGGTGTTTATCGTCCTACATATGACTGTAAAAACCAGCTACGCACAATTTTGGTTTCGTCGATTCCGTTTGGGTATTTGGATGCTAAAGATGCACCTCGCATGGATACAACATCGTTGAGAATGTCTATAAAATATCAAAAATTATCAAACTTGACAGCATGTCAGCAGTCGTAGCTTCGCACAAGACCTAAAAATCTACATGAAAACTGTTTTAAACTTTTTTACAAAGCGAATCTGAAGGAAGTTACAAAAAGTGCACGTAAAAATAATGGATTTCTTTTTCCCCAACCTAATACATATACACACTTTATGGTCATTAAATAAGTATTTTCTTGCATGAGTATTTCTTTCGAATATTTATATTAAATCTTAGGATACCCTTTCAAAAACTTCTTATAAAATCATATTTTAATCTGAGAATATTTACTATGGTTAAGTAAAATGATGCACTTTTCGTAAATATCAAATAATTAGGAATTTTTTAATTTTATTTATTATCAAATTTAGTTCTAAAATTTTTCAGCAATTCTTATAGAATTTTAAGTAATATTAAACATTTTAAAGAATGTAAATGAATGCAAATGACCAAATTTGGTGATGAAATAATTCATATACAACTATTTAACATATTTACTTTATAATGAATTTCATTTGATTTTATATAAATTTTGTAGTACTCGATTTAATTGTTTTAAACAGCGTGGTTACATAACATTAAGTATTTAACTTCAAACTTTCATTTTAAAAATATTTTTATTCTTCCACAAATTAGTTGATGTTTTTTACTGATGCAATTAAACTTGATTAATTTCAACGAAAGAATTTTCTAAATGAAAATTTGAAACTACTCATCTTTGCAATAAATTCATATGACATTTTACTTTGCAGCATCATAATATGCATTTGGTAATTAATAATTTCTTTCGTAAAAGAAATTAATCATAAAATGACTCTTCTGGTATAAATAATTTAAAATTTACATTATAGATGTTATAATTGTATAATTTGCTTATTCTTCGTAAATTATAACTTATCCATATTGCATAACTAAATAGAGTTTTATGCAAGAAGTTAATTATAATTATAATTAAACATAAATACGTATAATTATAATTAAGCAGTGTTTTAAAAATAAATAAATATTTTAATTTATATAAAATATAAATAAATATTCTTAATTATTTATTTATAAGTGAATTTATCACTTGTTTATACAATATAGCATATATTATGTTTTAGTTTTCTTGTTAAAGATTTATTCAAAAATGTTTTAGTAGTCATATACAGAGTGATTTATTTTCTTACAATACAATTCAAGAGTTATATATTTTTCGTATACTTTTATGAAGCTTATTTTAAACAAAGTATCTCATTTATTTTTAAATTCATAAGGATTTTGAAAACTAATAATTTAAATTACGTTTTTTGGATCGATTAAAATATAATAATATCAATTTCTAATTGGAAATATTTTATGAGTTTCTCGCAAAATTTTTGTCAAAAACATTTGCATTTTAAGCAATTTCTTTAAAATATCTGGCTTGGAAAAATTAATATCATTCAATGCATAAATTATGTAACATGTAGTAAGATATTTTTAAGTAGTTTTGTATTTTATGCACTACTGATGAAACGCAATATTTTTTAATGTTTTTCTTATAAAAAAATTCTATAACAAAAAAAAACATATTTTTGCATAAGTTATCTAAGGTTTCTTTATCCACCTCATACGAAACTCTTCTCCTAAAATACGATTTATCTGAAAATAGCTTAAAATATTCTTTTTCCAGTGATTTTATTAAAAAATTTTGTGTTTATAAAATAGTGCATTGTATACTGACTAATAATAAAAGATTATATTTTTTCACTTGTTCATAAATGAAAAATGCCTTTCATTTGAACGCAATAAATATATAAATTTTTATTGACATATTTATGATATACTATTACTGGTAGACTATAAATACATGTATATAATATATCTTCAATTGTTTTGTATATTAAATAGAAAAATAAAAGCAATTTTTAAGTATCGAAATTTTTGTAAAGAGATTATACTATAGATATTATATAGTGGAGATAAACTATTTGGTGGTTTAAAATTAAATATATTGTAATTTTAACAAAATATAAAATAATACTTTGTTATAAATTTGAAAATTATCTCTACAAAAACTGTTTGATGATTAATGTCATTCACTTGATTCTCGTTAAAATATATTTTCTATTCTAACTTGCATAAAAATAAATTTATTGATAACCTTAAATTATTATAATATATTTGAAGTTTAAAAACCTCAAAATATTAATTTCATACTATCCCTTCAAAATAGTATTCCAAAATCTTTATTTGAAGGAAAATTTTA
>JAPDSC010123913.1:0-14214 GCA_026290005.1 Latrodectus geometricus | reverse complement strand
TATATATATATATATATATATATATATATATATATATTAGTAAAATATATTCGTGATTGAATTCATTGAAAAATAAAATATTTCTTACTATATCCAATCAAATTTCACTTACTTTATTATTCATCTTTGCTTATGTTATGTGATGAAAGAAGAAGTGATCAAATTTTCGCTCACTCAAAATGCAGGTAAGTCGAAAGTTTCGCTCGACCAAAATTCCGAGCTGTTTTCGATAGAACAAGTTCTTCTCCATCTACATGGTTAAAAGATTCAAGTTATGGAAGAATAAAAATTTATCTTCCACACTAACTGCCCTCTTCCCTTCCCCCTACTTCATCCTGAAACAGAAGAAAAAGAAAAAAACCTTGAATTGCGTTAGCGTAAAAAGAAGAAACTAGAAATAAATAAATAAATAATGAATGACGGTGTTTAAAAATCACGTGGCTTGCAAGAATCTGCAGATAAGTTGTAACACAAGCTACACGCCTTGGTAAATTAATGTCAATGATATTAAAGTTGCACAAGATATTACCTGTATCATTATACCGGAATTTTGTACCGGTTATATTCACCAATGACACAAAAATTCAGAAAAATGCTCAATAAACCATATTGACATTTCCTCTAAGCCGAAAATATCCTTAATCGGGAATTAGAAAAGGAAAATCGTTAAATATGCTTAACAATCTTGGAAATTTGTTTCTTTTCTACAAAAACGAAAATACAAATTTTCTTTCTCAGTAAATTGAAAAAAAAATTCACAAGTATACATGTTAATCTCTTTGTAGAACTAATTTTAATCAATTTCTGGAATTAGTGACATATTTTTACATCGTTTTCTTAAATTTGATGTTAGATTATATAAAGTAATTACCAGATGTGAGCCAAAGGCATTATTTTCAGATAAAGTTAATCACATTTTTGAATTCTATGATATACAGTTTACAAGGTGTGTGTGTAGCTTTTTTTCTTGATATATCACTATATATCATGTAACTACATATTCTTAATGCATTGTATTTTATATTGCAAGTTTTTATGTAATGTTTAGTTATTCAAAAATATTTCTCACATTTTCAAATTAGTGATTTATCGAAATGTGATTCATACGAATGTAATTCGTTGTTAAACATAAAAAGCAAGATCAAAAAATAAAATAATTGGACATATGTGTGTATTTTATACTAATCTTATTTCCGTCCATCATAATACTGTGCGTCATACTCTAAGTTCATTGGAGCTTTTTATACATATATAATAAATGTAATAAAATAATAGATTTTGAACTTATAATTGCAATATTAAAAAATAAAATAATAGGACATATATGTTTATTGCATACTTCCAATCCTATTTTCGTCCAAAATAATACCGGGCGTCATATTATAAGTTCATTGGAGCTTTTTCATATTCATTTTAAATATAATAAAATAAAATATTAATAAAATAACTGTAATAAAAAGTTCATTGGAGCTTCTTACATATACTAATTAAATGTAATAAAATAAAATGTTAAACTTATGATTACAAGATCAAAAAATAAAATAATAGAACATATGTGTTTATTTCATATTTCTAATCCTATTTCCGTCCAACATAATACTGTGCCTAAAAATTCAATACCTGTGCCAATGTTTTTAAATTTAATTGTTAACCATTGCAAGTGTATGTAAAAAATTTGTATGTCGTTCAGTTAATTGATAAGGGAAAAGAAAAATAGTGCTACATGTTCTTTAAGGAAAAACAATGCATGTATATCAGAGTATTCCCATGTAAAACTTTCGTAAAAATATATTTTATCAACAATATTAATTACTCCAAAATATTAAGTACCTTAATTTTATAAAAACAGCAATTTATTACCTTTTTAATTGCATGATAAAAGAATAACAATGCATAAAAAAATTAATTTGATTGTAAATTCAATTTTAATGATATTAAGAGACTGCCACACAAAAATAGCTTAAAAACCAGTTGGAAAGTAAAAGAAAATCGCGTTTCATCTAGTGAAAATGTTTGAAGTAAAACTCTTAAGTGATTACTTTTTAAACAGCAATATTAATCACTCCAGAATATTTAACTACCTTATTTTTATAAACAGCAATTTTATACCATACCTTTCTAATTGCATAATAAAAGAATAACAATGCATAAAGAAAATAAATTAATTATAAATTCAATTTTAATAATATTAAGAGATTGTCAAAAATAGTTTAAAAATCAATGGGAAAATAAAAGTTAAGTGATTATTTCAGAGAATTATAGAAGAAATTATTTGATTTTGATTTTAACATAGTATTGGATTTACCTGGATATTCGGTATACATGAAAAACATTTTTTTAAATAGTGATGCCTTTTACTTATAGTACTTTTATTTAAATATATTTTTATTATTTAAATATTTTGGAATTAAATTCAGAAATATCTATGCTTGAGGTGACAGTAAGGCTGTTTGGTATTGTTTAAATAAACATTACATGTTTACAGAATTTCGAAATCTCATTTGAATTGAAAAGAATATTCAGAAAAAAACTGAGGAAACAATGATTAAACAGAAAATCTTTCATCGAGTGATAAAACAAGAATAACATGTAGTTCGCTGTGATTAGTAAGCTAATTTTAAAGGAATATCGAATCACGATTAAAACGTAAAAGAAGCCTTAAAGGTTATCAATGAAATTAATTTGAAACAGAACTTTTGAAACTGAATGCTGCAAAAGATATTGAAATATAATATTGAGAAAATGTCTAAAAATAAAAAATGTATTAGAAAATATAAAAGGATTTAAGTCATATTAAAGATTCAAAATTACGTCAGCTTAATTTATCAGTTTTCTCAATGGTGTAGAATTTCACTAACTTTTGATTTTAATGTATGAAGCTAGTCCACTTTTACAAATAAATTTTACTTGAAAACGTTGCACAAACCACCAAGAGAAAAGAATTGGAACTACTTCATCAAAAGAACATTCAACCAAGTAGTTAATAGTATTGTTTGAAAATAAGAATAATAATTATAATTTTAAAATTGCATTAATGTTAAAAGTTCTTACAAAAATATTAGCAAATCCTCTTAGAAAATCTTTGATATATGATAATAGTAAAAAAATGTGCTTAATACATTTCCAAAGAAGTAATATTATTATGTTTAACATATTGCATTTTATTTTAATTATATGATTAAATACTTTCTTTTTAAATCCTGACTAAGTTCAATGATAATCAAACGACGTAATGTAACATAATTGGCTCAAATAAATTATTTGAATAAAACATTGTCTTCAACTTAAAATTACTCTTAGTGATAAAAATTAAATTCAAACATTATATTTTTGTAGGTTATTAATATTTGTGCATCATTATCACACACAAATACTCTTAAATACCTATATTTCACAAATGTTTTTCACCAAAAGGCTGGCACTGTTTGACTAACCCTTCGCTATAATAAGGCCGGAAACTGCTACTCATTTAGCCATACCCGATGGGCATCTGTGAACCAAGTCACGGAGGCGAGTAGCATTACCCACGTCACACCACCACAAACCCGTTTATAGGGTGGGCCACATTCATCCATCATCTTAGAAGAAAGGACAAGGAGACACAGAGAGAGAAAGGAAACGTCCATGTCCAAACCAGGATTCGAACTTGGGACCAACAGCCTCGGAGTCAAGAACGCTAAATATTCAGCCATCGGTGTTTAGCCAGCATTTCCCAAATGCTAAAAATAACCCATAGGAAAGACACAACAATTACTGAGAAATAAAATTATATTTTCAGTTCTATGGTTGGCTATATTTACTGCATTTTGATACAGATACATTTAAATAGGAAAAATAGAAGAAATCGCTGTTTAGAAACGATATAGAAGATATCGCATATTGGATATTCCAAATGTGGAACACTTACAAATGAGTGCTTGAAATGTGCAGGAAAAATGAAAACTGAACAATAGAATACTATCCAAGTTTAAAATTCATTTATGTAATATCATTAAATATTACATTAAATATTACATAAGGAAGCAATATCATTAAATATTACATAAGGAAGCAATAATTATTTTCACTCTAATAAGCAAAATACAATACTAATTTACCGTCAGTAATTTGTAGCGAAAGAATATGGACTAATTTATAAAGAAAAGAATAAATTTCAATGAGCATTTTTGTTTTCCAAACTTATAATGGAAGTTCCTGTCGTATTTTAGGAGACGGTTATAGTTATGGCAAGAAAATCATCTGAAGTAATGGAAACAGGGAAGGAAGCTCTTTTGAAAAAAATTAAAGGAATAAAAATTTACTCTTTCTAAACAACTAAAACTTTCATTTGTTGTAGTTGTTTAGAAAGAGTAAATTATGGTATTTTGCTACTTTATAAAAAAATTACACATCTATCGTTATCTTTTTCGTAAAAAAAAAACGTTCTTAATCTACCAAACCCATGCTACTTCCGTTTATTTTATTTAGCATTTAACGATAATTATATGAATTTTGTAGAGTTCGAAATTTCATTCTTTGCTAGCATGTAGACAAAATTTCATATATACACATACAGCGAAATATTTCAATAGCTGAACACACAAAAAAATCCCAGTTACGCATTCTTATAATTCATAATTATAATTAAATTTATGATTAATATAAAATTTTCATAATTACGCATTCTTATATTCAAGAAGATTATGCTTTTACGATTATTAAATACAGATCAAATTAAATATTTCATTATATTATATCAATAGCATAAATAATTTATTGATTATATACATTAATAATATAATATTTAAATAAAAAGATTCATTATTAAAAAGTAAATAATTATATGTCGATTGAAATGAATAATATATTAAATTTCCGATTATCCTTGATTACATTACAAATACAAATACAAGTAAGTTTGTTTTATAATTTCAATGGCACAAATTTTAAGCATTTGCTTATAAATCCATTTTAAACCTCATATAATATTTTTTTCATCGATTCTTTGGTTTTTATATTCTCCGGTATTGATTAAAAAAGCTATCGATCACTGAAAATAAGAAATTTAAAGATTGTTCACTTATTTAATAAGGCTAGTGTGTATATATTTTCTACAAATTGAATTAAAATATTTTGAAAACATCTACAAGATCTTGAAAATATATTGGGGATCTGATTGTATACATCTGTATCTGAATGTACTGAATCCCAAAGAACATGCGTGGGATGCTTTGGGGAGACGCATTGCGGCACGACTGCATCCCCCGGGAACACGCAGCAATTGAAACAGATGCTGATTGAGGAATTGTAACTCTTACCGCAAGAACTGCTGGACAATCTGGTGCTGAGTGTGGGGAGACGGTGCGAATCAACCATTGCAGTAAGGGGAGGGCATATCCCATACTTAGGAACACCTGATTGTTATTGTTCCTCTTGGAAAGATGATCTTGTGCAGGGATACTGTGAGTTCAATAAACCCTAGATTTCTCGCATGGTAGAAAAACCACCTGTTGCTTAAGTTTTGCACACCAGTGTATTATATCGATCTCTTATCTATGTTGATAATCATCAATTGGCAAACTATATAAAAAATCATGTTAATAAATTATTAATTGTATACAAGTATAATGTCAATTACTCTGTTTTAACTCCACACTACAATCACAAATATCCCTAATTGTAAATTTTTTTTTAATCAGAACAGAAGGTAAAACATTCAAAAGAGCAAATATTTATTTAAAGTAAGTATTTATCCAAAGAAAAATATTTATCTGAAATTAAAAGTTTTTTCTTTGAAAGCTAGATAACTGTAGAAGTTCCAGTGTTGCGTGTGTTCTTTTATATAATTAATTTGAGACTTCTTACAAATAATATTTATTTTCCAGAGAATAAATGTAGTACAAAATTTTAGAACATCGTCTTACAAAATCGTCTGATTACAAAGCTCGTTCAACTCGCACGAGACTAGTTGAATTACGGAGAATTAATCTTCTGTTATATGCCAACTGGAGGGAAATAAAGAGCCACCGAGTGCACACACTCGATGGCATCATTACAATGGTGTAACATCACTACATAACAATAGATGTTAATGTTAAGGCTTATAGAATGTGTGTTAATGTTATAACTTCAAATTAAATCATGTCTTTGGTTATAATATAATATGGAATGTACTGCTAATTTTTAAACTTGTTAATTTTAAACTATTGTACATTACATTTAAAGTTCTTATACCATATGACACCGTATGAGTACCAACAAATATAAATAAGCAAATACAAACATGAATATAGAAAAGTATTTTTAAACAATAAAAAAAATGCAGATAAAATCAATTTTTCAATCTAAATGTATTTCCATTACACCATTCCTACTGCAAACAAAATTTCAAAAAATAAAGTAAAAAAAAATAAATAAATAAATAAAATGATATATTTTCAATAAAATACGTCACTTTAAACCTCATAAAAAAAATTCCATATTTATAAAATTTTAAATCTGAATTCAGCCTAGATAAATGGTCTTATAACTTAGTATAGGGATTTTTTTTCGAATAATATTAAATTGAAACATTTTGTCTCAACGTGGACTAGCAGAAAGGCAGTCAAAAATTCTGCATTCGATTTTTTTTTTTTTTTTGTCAAGTTCCAGTTAGTTTGGCCATATGGGGTGCGCTATTCCACTTTTTCAACTGAACCATAATTTGGTGTGAAGTCCGACTTTCTCAGTACACACATGCCATAGGTACCTGTTTATAGGGTACGTAACCGTTCATACACGGAAAGGACAAAGACAAGAGAGGAAAAAAGAGAAAGTACATCCCCACCCGAACCGGGATTCAAACCCAGGACCTCCCTATCTGTAGTCAGGCACGCTGATCACTAGATAGGATGGGTGGCGCTATATTCGATCTCAACCATTATTGAGCAACGAGAAAAGAGTTATGCGACTCTGCCACCAGAATGTATATATGCTAAGGTGCGAGTTTGGTAAACTTCCTTGCGGTATGTGAATATGGCCCTGTAATTATGAAAAATCCTCTCAAAAGGTAAATTAAGTGATAAATATTAAACAGTTTTAAGCTTATAGGCTGTCACTAAACATTAAAAGTTTATTGAAGTCATTTGAAATATAAGCAAAATGTTCCAACATTTGTCATATTATCGTCCAGTCCTCTAAGATTTATGAATGACAAAACCCTTTACAAATTTTAGCAGACAGTACATGTGACCTAAAGAAATCTTTTTTAACTTATGCCTTCCTTAATTAGTAAGTATACTTAATTAGTAGAGTAGTTAAGAAGTAGAGTAGTTATGTAATAAAAGAATAATTTCAGATTAAGTTCTCTGAAAAATTCTTACTTCCGCAAAAATGTTGCTCCATTCATTTATTTAATACTAAAATTATAATTTATATTGTACTAAGTAGTAATTAATTAATATTATAAAAGGTATTTAAAGTTAAGTTTAAAAATAATGTCTGTATATTACGATAAGGGCATATACAGGAAAATAATCATTCAATATCGATAAAAAAATTTTATTATAAAAACATTATTTATTTTAATTTATTTATGTAACAAAAATCTTACAAAATATAATTTTAGTAGATAAAAATTTTAGTGATAAGGAGAAAAATCCATATTAATATTTTTTTAACGCGAATAAATTAATGTCCATCCCCTTAATTATAGCTCATCTTCTTCACTAAAATGTATTCTTTTTAAAATACATTCTTCGCAAAAGGAACATTTTCATGGTGAGAAATTCCTAAAAGTAACATCTAATGAAGAATGTCCGCCCAACCTGTCCAGTGGTTACGTAACTGACTACGGATGGGGAGGACCTGGGTTCAAATCCCGGCTCGGGCATGGATGTACTTTCTCTTCCTATCGGTTTCTTGTCCTTTCCTCTAATGATGGATGAATGTACCCCGCCCTATGAAAGGGTTTGTGGTGGTGTGACGTGGGTAATGCTACTCACCTCCGTGACCTGGTTCACAGGTGTCCACCGGGTAATGATAAATCAGTAGCAATTCTCGGCCTTGTTGTGGCTAAAAAAGGGTTAATCACCCAAGTGCCCGTCATTGGAAAAAAAAACATCTGATGAAAACTATTCAATATTCATGACATTATTAAAATTGAGCATCATTCCAATAAAATTCGAAATCATTATGATAATTAGATTTTTTTTAGAATGATTTTAGCATTCTTACATATTTACGCTTTCTTTAATAATGTAACTGAAATTTTAGCTATGCAAATGAATCAATCAAATTTTGTTTATTTTTGAGTGTTCAGGCTTTTGTGGTAAATTTAAAACCGAAAAATCAAGAAAGCAACATTAGTTAATTTATAGCTTTTACACTATAAATTCACTTTCGTTTAAAACTTTCTCATCACTACAATAATTCTTGAAAGCAAAAATTATTCAAACGTAATGAAAAATACTGAAATCGATAGTATATGTTTATAACAATGATCTTTCTTAATTTCATATATAATTTGACTGAGATAATGACATTTAATTCGATGATGAATGACTGGAAATTGTTTTTGTTGCTTATCCCCTCGGTGACAACACACCAGGTTCAGAAGATCTGCCATAAAGCCCACACCAGGTCCAGAAGATCTGGCATATGCCATAGGTACCCCGTTTATAGGGTAGGCAACCATTCATACTCCATTCATACAAGGAAAGGATTCATACAGTGTATTTTTATTATTGAACAAAATTTTGTTCAGTAAATTTAATGCCTATAAATAATTCACTAATTTATCAATTATAACCAGAACTTCTTAAAATGTGGATTTTACACTAAAATTTCAATGATAAGTTACTAAAGGGTAGGTAAAATAGAGGTCGTATTTACATGATTTAAAGGATTTTTATTCGTGAAAGTATGTTTAAGAGCAGAAATGCTTACACTGTAAAATAGGAAACTAAATTATCGACATTATAGAGAGTGTTAATGAGATATTGATGATATTGTGTTATGTAAGTATAAAGAAAATATTTCGCAAGAACAACATATTTCAAGGAACTGTAAGGAAATAGGCACAATTTTCTTCTGTTTATTTTTGCTTTATTGTGCGAAACATCATTCCTTAATAACGTTATTGTGTGTGATACGTAATTGTTAATCGTTTTCCCATTGACAAATCTCGTAACAATAACGATATTATTCAATATTTCGATATTTGTGTACTCTACCTGTATATTTCTGATTTGAAGTAAATAAAGGAAATTCAAACCATAAACGTATAGAATCACACAGTTTAAGGTACAAAAATTATGGAAATTTTGGGTAAAATATAAAGGTACAAATAAATATTTTACCTAAACTTCGTTACACTATTATAAACCAGAATTTATTATATTAAATTAGATAGTTTTCTTTTTTTTAAATTAAAATTTTTTGTAAGCTCATCTTAACTGTGAGTCAAGTAGTGAATAGTTTAAAGATACTAAACTTAAAGTATACTTGTATAGCTCGACACATTGTTGGCTTGTTAAGAGGACTTTTGCTGCTATGATAACTATGATACCCCTTAATTTTTTATTAAAATTTACCTTTTACCATATCTCTTTCAAAATCTGTCATAAAATCTGTGTAAGTAATTATAGATAATATGGATATATATTTCAAGATTCCGTAAAATGTACATATGGTTTTTATTGCCTTAATAACCTAGGTGATTATTTCCAATGAAAAAAGTTGTGGGGTTTAGTTAATTATTTTAAAACATTTGCTTATTCTTAAAAAGTAAAACAAGCTCCAGAATTTCAGAATCAATCTTCAAATATGATATGCAGACAGAAACCTTAAACTATTTATTATTTTGAATACTTCGCTCAAAAGGAAACATTGCTGTAAATTTAAAAAATATATTTTTGAAGACAATTTAAAACTGAAATGATTTATAATACATTATTTCGACTATAATATCAGTAAAATTGCAGGAACTATTTTAAAATAGGTTTGTAAAATATGTTTGCATAAAGCGTGCGATTGTTCATTGGGACTATCATCCAAAATATTCGAATATAATATAAATATAGATGGAATATAATAATGTAGACAAATATATAATTATATATAAAAATATATATACTAATATAGATGGAACTTCAACTCTACCCACAACTCCCCCAACTACTCTTCTCGGTATCATTTATACCCAACTATTCCCAATCAACTCTGACTTCCCGCTATATCTTATATTATTTGATTGAATATTATTTTATTGCATTTATTTTTTTATTAATACCTCATTGTTTGGAAAAATTTTTTGTATCGAATTATTTGTGGTTCCTTTGAAAATAAGGATATAGAGTTTCTTCGTTCTTCTTATGTATTCTTTACTTAAACACTTATCCCATTTTTGAAACATTTTACAAATTTTTTTTAAAAATCTTAGGGAATATCTTATATTTTATTCTTATTATTGAACAGAGAAACTGTACGAAATTCACTATAACCTTTTCCCACAAAAATGTTTTAAAACAGTGCGATCATAACAAACTTGTATAAAACATTAGCCAGTGATAACTTCTATAGAAATACGAATTACAATCAATGCAAAATTTGTTTTTAATAGTACAGAAAATGTAATAAATGAATTAGATCAAACTGACTACTTTTTATCTGAATTTATAATGTAGTTGAGAGTTTAAAATATAACAATATTTGCACAAAAAAGTACAAATGTGCATAATTAATTAAATTATAAGCAAAATCAAAATTTTTTATCTAAATATAACAAAAAGAGAAAAAGGTTTCAAGAAACTGTGGGATTGTGTTAAAGATTTTGCCTTTCGATATTGTATTAGCTGATATTAAATGCTACAAAATTGTTAATTGAAATTGTTGATATTATTACATTTGTATCATAATCATGTTCCAGATATTTTTATTTAATCTTAATACCTTTTGTCTTAGATTTCATGGTATTTAGTTTGGTGGTAGTTAGAATTTACAGCTTTACACAAATACTTTTCGGGGGTAAAAGCTGCAATTTTGTGTTTTCACTTTCAAGACTTCAAAGCTTCAGTTGATGCTCTAATTTTGCTGAACATCCAGTAAAAATTAGTCCGGAAAAGAAATATATTTTACTTCATTATTATTCTTATTCTTATTACATTTTCCTTGGATTTCAGTTTTGATATTGTTTGGGAATTTATTTTATAATTTCTCAAATTTTTTTCTTCACTCTTTTCCTCTCCCGAGATATTTCAAAACTGAATTATTTATAAAAGAAATATATAACAATAAAATATTTTTTATATAAAATTATTTATTTTCTCTCTCTTCCCAACATTTTACCCAACATAGCTGGTTAAATACAGAAAATATAATTCCGCAACTTTGAAATTATTTGCTTCTACTATGGAACTAATAAATATTATATAAACTACAAAGAAAGAGCAATTCTAGATATTTCTGATAAAAAATTATAAGCAATTGTACAAAACACATTTTGAATCGTCACATAATCTTTTACCCGTATGCCATATAGTCTCTCAGAATAACATCCAAAATGTTACCCTATATTGTTCTAAGTCTCATCCAATTCATACCTATTTTAAAAGTTCTTACAGTTGTTGAAAACGTTCCATGAAATTCCAAAAATGCTTAAGAGATTGAAGGCAAAGAATCCGATAAATCAGACTGTAAACAGGCAAATATTTACAAAGTTAAGTGAAATATTTACATTTTTTAGACTTTTGTAACTAAAAAAATTAATTTTCTTAAGTAGCATATTTTAGAATAAAAACAATATAGAATTTGGGAATTGTATGATATAAATTAACGATGCCTATCTTAAAATAAAATTTAGGATAAAAATACAAATTTCCTTTACTGTTACATGTTAAATTCAAGCATAAATACTATATAATCCAAATCACTAGACTCACACCTAAGATGAGAATCGAACTCATAAAAGAATGTCGGAGTACTAACCATTCAGCCGGCTTGGCTTTAAAACTATAGATGCATCATTTACATTATGGTTTAACACTCTGTTATTAACAGGGTTTTTTATTACAAGGCAAGCATAAGGCAAGCATATATTTTTTAATATAACTCATTAATTAATTTGCTATATTTTAACCAACTCATTAATTATTATAATTATAATTTATTTAGAAAGCAATCATTTAGTATGATAACCACTTATGTGATGGCTTCTATCGTGTGAAATTCTTGTGATTTTTACAATTTGTATTATTATATTATTTTATTAACTTTATATTATTAAATTAATATTATTAACTTTATATTATTAAAAATAATTTAAATATTTTAGGTTTTAAATAAAACATATAAGTATGGCATATTTTATTTTTCATCAATACGTGTAAATGCTTGCATTTCTTTCTGCCATCTTAGGTAAGAGTGGTTTTTAACTTTGCTTATTTCTGCTGACAAGAAGGGTGGAAAACCTAATCCTATTTGAGTAAGCTTTTAAAAAATAACGAAAAAAGTGCAACAGACTCAAACATAATCAAACACTGAGTTAATATGTAAATATTAGTTTCGGAAAAAAGTAATGAATTATTTTTTCGGTAGACGTCAGTAGTGATCGATATCTCGTGAGGTATCTATCAAACAATTTTAGATTTATACTCGATGGAAAGGTGACACTTGACACTAAAATGTTCTCTTGCGGTTTTTTGTTTGATTAATTCAGTTATGAATACAAGATTTTAAAAATGGAAGATAACAAACAAAAAATTCGATACATTTTAGTTTTTCTTTTATAATGGCGAATATATGCTAGCTAGGTGACTAACACTGCGAAAGGTGTTTATCGTCCTATATAAGACTGTAACAACCAGTTACGTACAATTTTGTTTTCGTCGATTCCGTTCGGATATATTTGATGTTAAAGATGCACCTCGCACAGATACAGCAGCATCGTCGAGAATGTCTATAAAAAATCAAAAATTATAAGTTGACTCCGTGTCAGCTGTCATAGCTAGTGTTTCAAGTTTAGTTCTTCCTTACAAAAACTTTTTGAAAGTTTAGAAAAAAATATCATTACTCTGAAAATTTTTTCTGATTCTGGATAAGGAAAATCAAAAATGCATCTAAAACATATCCAAAATAGTATAAGATAATTTAGAGCAAAAGATACTCTAAGAGGAGCAATTAAAATCAAGAAAGTTAAGACAGTAATTTTATTAAGAATACATTTATTTACATAAGAAATTGCAGTCTAACAACAATTTATTAATTTTTTTAACACAATTTGTATTAAAAACTTTTTTTACAAAGTATTGTATGGTTTATGGGTAATTTTGGCTTTTTAGTAGTATATCTCTTTACCTTGAGTACGTGTACAATAACTATAGGTTGCATAATCCTCCAAAATATAACACGTGACAAAAAATATATTTCCTCATAATATTTTGTAATAGGTTACTTTACTCATTAGGGTAAAAGCTTGTTTACAGGATAAACATACTTTTTTCTGGTAATAATCGTGATTCAGTAAATCGATTTTTTATTACATTTTCTATTGCAAAAGATTATTTTAATTTTTTAAATATATTTTTAGTTATAAATTTTTATATTTTCAAATCAATAGATTATATATATCAATAGATCAATAGCATATCTTAACAATAGATTCACTGAATTTTCTATTTTAAAATATTCAAGTGATTGATAATTATTTCAATTAAATAATATATTGGACTTTTTCAATCATTGAATATTTTTTTGAGATTAACTGTTATATTGGTAATAATATTGAGAGTTAAATACAAAACAAATAATTACACGACTGGCCATTAAAATTGCTACACCGGGAAGAAATGCAGATAACAAAATGATATTTATTAGACAAATATATTATACAAGAAATAACAAGTTATTAAATTTTCAAAACATTTGGCTGGATAGATTCTGAGAAATCAGTACCCAGAACAACCACCTCTGGCAGTAATAACAGCAGTTATACACCTGGGCATTGTGTCAAACAGAGATTCGATTGCATGTACAGGTACAGATGCCCATGCAGCTTCAAAACAATGACACAGTTCATCAACCATAGTGACTGGCGTTTGGTGACGAGCCAGTCGCTCGGCAACCAGTGCCCAGACTTTTTCTATTGGTGAAAGATCTGGAGAACGTGCTGGCCAGGGCGACAGCCGAACATGTTCCGTATCAAGGAAGGTCCGTACAATACCGACAACATGCGGTCGGGCATTATCCTGCTGAAACGTA
>JAPDSC010123896.1:12387-27926 GCA_026290005.1 Latrodectus geometricus | reverse complement strand
TACTATTTTGAAAAGATTATAACATTTAAATAAGCTAATTATTTGTGGCAATTTTAAAAAACAAAATTTTCGAAAACTAAATGCCAAGAAGACTTGTGAAAAAATATTTCGCACAGTTAACACAGTTTGAGAGGGGCCTAATAATAAGATTTAAAACCGCACGCTGGACGACGCGCCGTGCTGCTCTCCAGGTCAAGCGTTCAATGGGTGCCATCAGAATATGTTGGAAGCAGTGGAGATGCAAGATGGTACCCACTTGCGGTGTACTGGATCTAGAGCAACGAGGAAGACGACGAGGCGAAAAGATCGAAGGAGAGATCATGTGGCAAGCGCTTGTGGATTCCGTAGGACTCTCTCCACTATTCACGCAGATGTATGGAGACAGTTGTTCCACTAACCATTTCCAGAACTGTCTACATAGGTGATAAGCCCGAGTAACGTGGAATGCTGCAGATTAGCAAAACGCCATGTTTGGTGATAAATCCCGGTTAGTTTTGAGGATAGGTGACAGTCGTGTATTGGTGTGGAGGCCCTCTAGTGAACGGTACACTTCCACCCACACTGTCGCGTGTGTGTACATTGCTCGCATTGCAGGTATAATGATCTTAGAGGCCATAGCCTATGATAGCCGGTCTAATGTAATTGTTGTACATGGAACCTTGGCGAGCCGGGGTTATGTTGATGACATTCTTTGAACTATCATGGGGTCTTTGCTAAATTGTCTCCAGGGGCAATTTTCCTGTAAGATAATGCTCGTTCGCATATAGCTTGATTTCCTCAATATTTTCTACGTTATGTTTTGTCTCTTCAATGGCCGGCTCGCTCCTCAGACTTGTCTCCAATAGAGCATGTTTGGTACCAGCTGAAACGCCAGATGCCGCTGTGTCACTTTGTTCGTGATTTGGAAATGGCTGTTCAAGATTTAAGGGCACATCTGTCTCAGGACAACATTAGATGCCGGACCGTGTGGCGGCATATATTGCAGATGGAGGCGGTCCAACTCGCTATTGGGGTTGCACTGCATTTGTTTATCTGTCTTGATTTTGGGATCAAGTGAATCTCACTTCTGTATCATTATGTGTATTAAATTTCATTTCAATCCCACGCTTCCGTCTTAGTGTGCTTTTTTCAAACTCTGAGTTTATATTTTGTAAAATACAAAATTAAAAGTCCCATGCAAGGAAAAAGATTTGAGTTCACTTTAGTCAAAACTAAGTCAAGAATTCGATCTAAAAATAATAAAAAGCAATTCATTGTATAATTTTTCTTTTGTACCATTTGTAATGTGATGGAAATTTAACAATACGGTATCTATTTTTATAAATTCCATCAAATTGTAAATGATCATTATAACATTAGAATTGTGATTTAAAAAAAAATATTGTGAATGTGAATATTTTAGATTTGTTAATTTTAATGTTAAAAGTTTACTAAAGAATTTGCATATTTTTAATTCTATTATGTGAAGCCTACAAAAAAAAATGGTATAGAAGAAAACTAGAATCAATTTTTTTTTTTTAAATTGAAATAAATAGTTTAAATTCAATTATTTTTGTTTCAGTTGCGCATAAATTGAATCCCATTTCAAGTATGTTAGAGATTTCAAACAAACTAAAATCTGGATATCAAATTATAATTTATGTGGTAAAAAATAAACAGGTAACTAACAAAAAATAGGTGTAAATACATTTAAGTTTTGAAATGTTTTCAAATTCTTTAACTGTTTCCATGCGTTTTTCAAACTATTAATACTTTGAATTAGAGATCAGATGTATAATCCAATTTAACAAATGAAAAAATTTATTTCATGAAATTCACATTGCACTTTTTACATTTATTATCAATTTTTCCAAGCGTAATCTTATTAAAATGTGAATTAAATAAAAAAAAATGTATAAGTATTTTTTCTTTTATAAAACAATATTTTTTAATTTTAAAAAGTGTACTGAAAGAACAATTGACTTATTTAATACAATGTTGCATGGATTCAAATTGTTAGATGTACTTGCAAAGCTACAAATGAAAATTTGAGTAGTAAATGATGGACAACTTTTATTATGATACTATTAAATACTTCTACATGCCAAAAATGCCACAAGACTTTTTTAGCACCCACTGCAAATTAGTCTTCTGTATGTGCATGAAAAAATGCAACTTTCCTCTTCCAATGCTTAACATTTACTAAAATGAAAACCCGGGACTTTTTCTTAGTGACCTAGCACTAACCTTATCATTTATTTATTTTAAGAAAGCCCACAAGCAACTTTAAAATCATAATAAAAACAAAGTAAAATTTTAAAATCTAAATAAAAATAAGATAGTATAGTAAAACTGATACATAATTTTAAAATTTATGTAGATAAATAAAATATGAAAAAAACCCATTGATTTCTAAAAACAAAAGGGTTTCTGTAGGTTGGATCCCCTACCAAATCAGACAATGTTAAAAGATTTTTAAAAAAGTAAGTCTGTAATTTCTAAAAACTAGACATGGTATTAAAATACGAAAGACAGTAATTGGATCATCACAAGCCTACAACTAAGGATTCATTGAGAAATCAATATCTGTGTGTGAAACATTATTATAGGAGGAATTAAGATTTGAAATCGTTTATTTTATATAACAAATCGAAGCAGTTAAAAATTGTTCTTTTCCCATAAGAATTAAAATGAAATCAAAATTTAACCCTTACTTACAGAATTAAATTATAAGTTGATTTACAGGAATTTTTTTATAAGCAAAAAATGTATACTAAAATTTATCATCCGAAATAACAAAATGTTCAAAATTAGTAGTTGTTTTCCAAGGATATCTTTAGAATATGCATTCTGAGTTCTTAATCTGGTTAAAATGAATACATTGCTATTGTACGTTGATAAATCAATAATTGAGAAAAAATATTAGAGGGAATTATTCGATCAATAAAATACATTCAAATTAAAAAAAAATATTTCTGACTATAACCTAAAATCAAAAAAACTTAGTTAACTCATTTAATTTACTTGAAGTACATACTTTAATTTCTGAAATTTACATCTGACTAAATTATTCTTAGTTCAAATTTGTTCAATTAATCTACTCATCTCAATTATTTGTAGTTTATTTTGAGAGTATAATAAATGAAAAATTAGATATTTTTTCTCTCACTAAAAAAAGTAAAGCTTACTAGATAAACAAAAATATAAGCCATTGGCGAGTTCTTAAATCATTGCAATAAATTTAACTTCTGGTTGATTCACGTTTGAAAGTTTTTAAAAATATAAATGGATGAGC
This sequence comes from Latrodectus geometricus, assembly GCA_026290005.1. Taxonomy (NCBI): domain Eukaryota; kingdom Metazoa; phylum Arthropoda; class Arachnida; order Araneae; family Theridiidae; genus Latrodectus; species Latrodectus geometricus. The sequence continues at coordinate 24,652 of JAPDSC010123896.1, read as the reverse complement.
AAAAGATACCCTTTTGATTTCAAGGGGCAGGTTACGAACTTCTTTAAAATGTTTTTTTCAAATTACAAATGGAGAATCGGTAGGTGCTTAACGTTATGCTTTTTTTCTATTTATAACAAAATTAACGATTTTTTTAAAAGTATCAATTTTACAGTACGTATCAATGATGTACCCATTTAATCAGTAATATATAACTAAAAAACAGTTACATTTTAAAATTTAGCTTTTATGAAATAAATTGGATTTGATAGGATAAACTGTATTTTAAACGATATACCACGCATACTTTGTTAATGGTTATCTTGAACTTTAAGCAATTTTCCAAATGTGGCGTAATAAATTGACTCGGCACTTATTCCAGGCTCTATTAGTGACACAGTAAACAAAATTACCTTAGTTATTGGAAAATTTTTCTTAAGTTCATTAAATGACGTTTAAAATTTATATTAATTGTTTTGTTAAAAAATTTATTTGGTTCATTTAATCACAATATTTATTTGGCAGTAGTAAAGCATTTCAACATCTACTATTGCCTTCTATGGATATTTTTACAAATATTGGATCATATTTTCTCAAAGGGAGTAAAACCTGAAAATTTTCCAAGCACCAATAGACATGTGGAACACAGATCTTACTGCTTAACAGCATTTGAAATAAACCGTGAAAATCCCAAACACCACAGTTGAACAAAGAAGCCATATTAAGTGCTATAACGAGCTACATATTTGCTTTAATTTGTTAAATCCTAGGGTACAATATTGATAAAAAAAAATTTTTTTTTTCCTTGACACAGTTGATGTGGAAGTGAAACAACCACTGCATATGTTTTTGAACTGACTAGTTGACTAGTTAGTCTAGATTTTAATGACTTTATTAATGTGAGAAAAGCAATTTTAACACAGCAACAGGATTACTAGTTTTTAAAGTCGCCAAGACGGAAAATTTCAAATTAAAATATTTATTGATCGTTTTATGTAATTACAAAATAATTAATTTTCTATCATAAATTAGTGTATTTGAAAAAATAAATGTAATTTTCAATGAGAAAAAATAAGTTCCCTTTACAACTAACTATAGTTTATAGGAATGGCCTCCAAAATTTGACGCTTTTATGTTTTACTGTATAGAGTAATTTACGTTATTGTCTGGAATTGGGAATTGTGATATTAAATAATTATTTGATTCAAAAACGATTTCTCTTTTTCCTTAAGCACAGTAAAATTCAGATTTTTTTCTCTTTTAGAGAAGCTTAAAAGTTTTTGAAATAACTATGATGTTTGTGCTATTCAAATTTTGACTTTATAAATGACACTCGATTAGGTTAACACTCTCTCATAATTTTTTATTCTTAAAATCGATCTATCATTGGTAATAATATCTATGTAATATTGAAAGAATAATGCCTCAACATAAGCTTAAAAATGCAGTCACTGGACAAAGTTACATTTTTATTAAAGTTAGAATTTTCAGAAAAAAGTTATCGGCTTTCACTAAAAAGTTACACTTTGGAACACTATCTCAAATTATTTTAAAGATGTGAGACCAATTTAAATTAATTTTGTCTGTTTTATTCCTATTGTAAAATATAATGTTATCCATTTCATTTATCATTTTATGCACTTCTGGAATTTAAATACTCTGATTCTTTAGAGATTACAAAATCTAAGACTTGAGCTAAGTTCATAAAAGCAATGAACTTGTATATTACTTTCTGCGTTTGTCTAATGCAAAAAATAAGTCAAATATTTATTACACGAAATAAGTTTTTCATCAAATTCTTAGTTTCCTGATAAGTTGTATAAAGAGATTTGTTCCATATATTCACGGATAAAATCACTATACCAATTTCTGATTAAAAAAAAATTTTTTTCAGCAATCTATAGCATTGGATAAACAGATGTTCTTAACAGTAGGTCTAGTAAACCATGTTTAAATCATCCACCATACAGACTTTTTTAAAAACATTTTTTAAATCAAATAAATGAAACAACGATAGTGAAAAATCATGCACTGCTTAGGTTTTAATAAAAAACTTAACAAAATCTTATCATCCAGAATAGGATTTTCTCTTGGGAGAAATTTCTCTAACTTATTAAAATGACATATTTTTGTTTCGCAAATAAGAATATAATTTTTCCTAGACTGGTTAGACAATTTTTCTGTCCAGGCTCGGAGCATTTCTTCCATATATTATTTATCTCATTCTCAATTCCTTTTACATGTGATAAGGAACTCTCATACAATAATCAATACATTCATGAAATATTTCGCATACAAAACCATCGGTAAAAATCTATTTTCAATAGGTCTAGAAAATTAAATTTGCTTGAAAATTCAAAAGTTGTATTGCAGTTTATGCATGCATTTTATCAAACACCAAAGCTATCCCAATGACTTCGTTAAGAATCCAAACGCAAAGCTTCAAAGAACTATATACAATTTATGAATCATATTCATCTACTGAAAAATCATTATCTCCTATCAAAAGAAGATATATTTTCTCTACAGAACTTTTATACACTTTCTAATCTACACATGAGTAAATATCGAATAAACAGTTCAGTACTTTAAAAAAATATTAAGTGCACTTTTATTTTTTAATCATATATATTTTTTGCGATCTAATTTCTCTTTTAGAACCTATATGTGAAATAATCAATTTATTTTCCTCATGAAAAAATTTCAACTATATTAATTATTTTACATCTATTTTATAAGTAGTTCCATCAATATTTAAAGAAAAAATATCCTTCAAGGCTTCATTTTAAATCCGACTGTTTTCAATATTCATCACGGGAATAGAAAAAAAGAGTATCCCTTGCTAAATAGGTATTTTTCAGACGAGCGCGCGACATAGTCTCATGGTCCAGTGATACAGTGATTAACAGTTTAAAATCTCTCACATATTTGGAGTCCGTTCGTGAATTTTCAGGCTCTTGCAAGTTGAACTTCAATCTTTCTAAGTCGTTCTGTAGTTTCTTTTCTATGAACCCACATCTTTTCCTCTCCCGAGATCTACTAAGAAAATCATAGGTTGGTTAACAACAAATATTCAGTCTATCTTGATTTTAATTTTGACCCAGAAATATATTGTAAAAGAACATTGGGGAAGTGGCCGAGACGTTTAGAAAGCGACTACATATCACTGCTCAAAATAATTAAAGAATATTATGAATCTAAAATAATGATATAAGCAATTTTTTTTTTCACAGAATGAAAGAAGAGAATCACAAATGCAAATTTTTGTCATTCTCAAACTTCTTAGTAAGCAAATTTTAAATATAGTTAATGAGACTTTCAACTTTACGTAAGAAAAAGCGAAAAAGAATGATCGACATTCAATAAGCATGTTGTTTCGATGAGTACAATGTCGTAATGAAGTCATTTAACCGACTTAGACCGTTGCTAACCGGTTAGGAAGGAGCCAAACACAACCGGAAATAGCAAAAACCGAAGGAATTTCACAATGTGATTTCCACAATCTTGAACCGTTTTTTGGAGACTGGAAATGCAGGCCGAGGATCAGGGCAAGGTTGTAGACTCGTAACAACAATCAATAAAGACCGTTATTAAACGCTAAGGTTCGGAGACTCCAAAATATGAATGACTCTCTTCTTAGAGACATTTTCACTTGACAACTGGTACCACAATTTTAACACAAACTGTCTGAAACCATCTTCAAGACGTAAGGATGTATGCTCGTTGACTAATGACCATTCAAAGTCACGTAAACAGCAATAGCCTTCAGGCACCGCCGAGCCCACAAGGAATGGGAATACAGATCATATGAATTGGAGGAGAAACGAATGGCAATATATTCTTTTCTGACGAGTCCCGTTTTTCTCTGCATCCTGATAACATGGTACTTGAAACAACATTGCGTTCGTCCACGAAAGTATGAGATTTGGCGGTGGTGGACTAATGATGTATGTGCTCGCATCTCGACTGATTGGAACACTGGTCTCCATATCATTCCAAACGGAGCTCTAACCGGTCGCCGACATAGGGATGAGATCTGCGGACACATTGTAATCCCTTACGCTGTAGCAATTGGAGATGGCTGCATATTAATGGATAATTGCAGGACACATCGTAGTAACAATGTGAATATTTTGATTTTGAAGGAATTATATGAATGGGATGGCCAGCGTGTTCTCCGAGCAATGAACCCAAAAGAACATGTTAAGGACATTCTAGGAAGACGAGTTGCTGAGCACCTCTATTATAATTTTTGAAAGAGTTCTTTTGGAGGAGTGGGACAGAATATACCAGCCTCTCATTAATAGTTTTATTGACTCAATGCTGTTCATCGTGGCTAGCCGTCAGTGGAAACCATACCTCTTATTAAAAACGATTTTCTTTTAAGGAAACTTTTGTTTTTCTCATTTGCACAAATTGTTTTATTTTTATTTTTTCCCCTTTTAAACACAAATGCTCAAAAAAGCGCAACTTCTTCTGCGAAACAAATGTTTTTTTTATCTTATATAGCCTACTACGTCTATCAATAATTTATCAACCAAACAATCCTCCTGGAGCCAAATCAATCCACACCCTCAATATAGTTTAATAATATTGAGTAATGTATATTTCGGGTAGACAGAGAAGATAATGCTTCTACTTTTAAAATCATTCATGAGTGCGGTTATTAGATTTTCCATTTGGTCTCTGCCACAAACCCAAAGATCGTGGATATAGTCCAACTCCGTGCAATGAAAATTGTCACTGGGCTAAAGAACAGCTGCTCGAATGATGTGGTTCTTTACAAAACTGATATTTTACCTTTCACTACGAGATTTAAAATAAATTTTAGATACTTTAATATGTTGAGTCTTAGTGATATTTTCATAGGACTTCTAACTATATTTTAAATCGATGAAGCACCCAGCATTTAAAGAGACATCCCACTTGTTCATGAAAAGAAACATGGTTTTATGAGCAATAAAACTGTTCCATCATTGGCTTATAGTTGTTTGTTTCCCGTGATACCATTTGAAAATATTGATTTCAGTGAGGATTTGAAGCCCCATGTTAGTAAGCAGGAAAACCATTTTAATATTTTGAAACAGTTGGTTCCAGAAGTCACTAATGATATCCCTTCTGAAACCTGGACTATCTACATGGATGTCAGAAAATTTGAAGACGGTAGAGCTGGAAGAGGCGTCTTCAATAACAGTAATTCAGTCTTAGTAATTCCAAGAAGAAAAATAAATTTAGCGTCCTTAACTCTAACTTTTGATTAGATTTTAAATCTGAATTTATAGTTATTGGAAGAGCTTTTGAGTTTGGCTTTACTATTGATAATGGTAGTATTTGGATTTTGATGGACAATAAAAGTGCCACCCAATACATAAAAAATGGCTAAATATATAATAAACCTGATAAACTTTAATCCTAACCTGATTACTTTTCTTTGAGCTAAGTCTGAGGAAATCTGTTTCCAATGGATACCATCGCACGTCAGGGTGTGCGGAAATGAGATTGCAGATACTCTTACTAGAAATGATTGTTATGTTCCAATCACCAACTCTGTAAAAAACTCTTTCGGAAATCCAGTTGCTCCACAAAAGTAAAATACTTTTTATTAGACGCCTCCCTCGAATTCACTAATGGGTATGCTGCTAAGAGCCCAGACCTGTCACTTTTTCAGCACCCCCAGGCCTACAAACGACTTTGGTAAGGTTCACAAGTGATAATTTGAAATGCATTAAATTTCATAATAGTGAAAAGATTTATTACTCTTGCTCTGTCTCCCTACCTTCTAACAGTGCACACATTGATAGTTCAGGCACCTCCTGGAGACAGCAGTTAGATGAGTAGGAATTTTTAAGCTCTCATGTGAGGGGATTAGTTATACTTCGTATAAGTTTCCTTATACCAAGGAGTAACAATAACAGAAAAAAGTATTATTCAATTTGTTCAATATGGACTTCCTCATGCTTCTAGCCACACCACAAGTCCTTATGTGTATTGTACAAAGTTTTCCCCATCTTTAGTCAGGACAAAGGAATTTATTAACTAATCTCCACAAGAGCTCAATAATTTTTAGCACTGAAGTACTGTTTTCAGAACTTTTTTCACTCAAAAATACAGTTATAATTACTTCATATTTAGAAACTCTCACATACAAGAAGTTTTCACATTTTTTAGAATTCATCAAAATTAGTCTCAACAGAGTAATAGTCAAACTGTATGATAATATTAAACCTCGGTCTGAAATCCAGCTAAATTTCGGATAAAACTTATCTCGAACGACCCTTTGAATTGAATTATTTTCATATATTGATTGAAATTTTTAGATTTAATTGAAAATTTCTCTTAAAATATAATTTTGACTTGAAATCTCAACTTTCAAAAGACAGAAATCAGTCCCCAGGATGGAAAACTTGCATTCCTGCATCAAGCTTTAAATGTTCGAATCATCAAATTGATAAATTAATAAAAATGGTTACTTAATATATCAAACTGTAATTTCATTGAATGAAAAGTGATAGCTTATATAAATCTACCATAATGTTAAAATGCAGAAAAGCCTTATATTATTTTATTTTACAAGATATACATAAAACATTTCATCTATTTTGATAATAAATACACTTTCTTTTCTTTTATATTTATATGTTAAATTCTTCGACCAATTTGTCTACATTAAAAAATATATATTAAATATATATTTCATTTTTATTTTACACCTACATGGCTGCTATAATCTTTGTTTTGATTCCAAAATTTCATCTAGCTTATTAAACACAATGATTGTCTTTCTTCAATTTCATCATTTGAATATTGAGAAGAAGTTTCATTTTCAGAATCCTGATAAACTTCATCGAAAACTTGTTTGGAAGCTGGATTACTAGTATGTGCAGAAATTTGAAAAATATTATCAGGATCCAAATAAATATTCCAAGGGTCAACTTCTGGTTCATGAAATGCCTGAAAAGAAAAAAATATTCACTTGTTACAAGACTTCCTAACAATAAAATTTTCAAAAGATAAAAACTTTAAATTCAATTTAAATATGGACCCTGCCATAGATCATCAATAAGACTGGATCATTCATCCTCACTTACGTAATACTAGTTAACAAGAGAGAGAAATTTTCAAATAGAAAATAATCTCTAATTTATTACCTCCTAATTATTTTATACACAGAGGCTTTTTTTTTTTTTTTTTTTTTTTTTTTTTTTGTAAATTTTGCAAATAAGTTTAAGGATTGTTATTTATGCAACAAAGTAACATGACCAATAATGAAATCATTTCTAACTAGAAAATTGGAATCAGTATCCTGTTGACCAACTATTGCAAAGGATACAACATCAAGATTTTTAATATATTTTTAATTAATAGGAAAATAAAATTTATATATAAACATGTTAACAACTTGAAACAAATGTTTTCCATATAACTTATAATATTAATTCATAGTTAATTAAAAAAATAATTTCAGCAAATAGACAATTTTTAATAGATAGTGTAATAAAGTTATTTTTATAAATTATTTGTGTTAAAATACTTTATGATTATTTATTTATAGAGCAATATTTTTTTCTTGCATAAATTTCCTTTCTAAAATAGGAAAAAATTGAATGATAGTTATCATATTACTCTAAATAAAAAATCAAAGTCGCATTTTCTGGATATTTTCAATTGAAAAAATAGCTCTTACAGAATATTAAATAAATGAATGATAATGTTTATAAAATAGAGATTTTATGAATGAAACTTAAAAATTATTCAAATTAGCTATCGTTTCAAGTCATAACAGAGTTGAAAAAAAATAAATATATATTATGAACAAATTATAAAAATCAAATGCTAATCATTGTAAAATCATTAAACAATTTAAATGCATTTTTCTCTGATGATCTGACATTGTGAATGGAAGGGTTTAAAAATATTATTCAACCTGTGTGTTGCTTCATATTAAGTCCATTAAATTTAATATGCATATGTATTTAAATTCAAATTAGCAAGTAATATCTAACATAAATATGTTCTGACATATCCAAACAATAATAAAATCTGAGACAGTTAAGAACTTGCTTAGGCATTATAAAATTTGTGCAAAAATAAACCATTATATATTTCTGTTTCCAAACTAATTAAACATTTTTTCACCAGGAGTATTTTTATGTTTCAACTGTCTGCAATTAATTCAACATAACACTTTGAATGTTTCATAAAAATTGAATTCGATTACTAATAGAATAAATTGCGCCTAAATGTAATGCAACACATCTAAGTTGGTTTCTGACATCACAACTTCTAATTAAAAATGCTATTTTGCTTTTTTAAATACTAGCCTCCTGTCTATTCTCATAAATGTAATATGAATATGAATACAAAATTATATTACTGGGTTTATTTTTTATTTTGTTCAATAAAATTTCTTGAACTTAATTGGAGAAATACTTTAAAATGCATTTAAATTATTTATGCTTTGTGTAAGTAATCGAAATTTTCATCACATTTTTGTTTTTAGATATGACAAAAGCAATTTTAATGTTTAAAATGCTAATAGAAAAATTAAATTACTTTTTCTATTAGAATTTTGAAAACTAACCAACTTTTACAAATTAAATTACTTTTTCTTGTAAAAGTTGGTTAGTTTTCAAACCAATTTGCCCAATCCTTCCTATAAAATTAGCTACTTACATTTGACTTTAATCTGTTTAAAAGATCCAACAAAATAGGAGAATCTTGTTTATCTCTGAAATCTAGTGGCTCATGATTTGTCTGAAGCAAAGAAAATACTAATGTAAATTAAAAAAATATAAAATAAATTATATATATGTATTAGAAGTAAAATTTATAACAGATATCTAAAATAGAGCTAATAAATATAGAACCTCAAAATATTAAAATTAGAGTTAATTATAGTTTTTTCACACAATGTATCTACATAACAGTAAATTATATTTATATAAATAAACATATTTCACAAAAATAATATTAACTGCTAAATATCTTCGATGCTTCAACCAAATTAGTTTAAAATGCGTTAAGATGATAAAATTTTTAAAGAAAGAAAAAATGCACTAAAATGCATACTGTTTTTGATTCTATTCATTAAACTTCAAATATCAATGTGTGTACAATAGTTACCAAAAATTAAGGAAAAAATCATAAAAATAGCGATAACACTCCCAAAAATAAGGGACTCTCAATGAATATGAATATGTTGGTAAATAAAAAGAGCAGAACAATATGACATTATGCAAAATAGGCAAAATAGTACTCTGACAGCTGTTGTTAGAGTACGTCATTTTCTAGGAGGATAAAAATGGTAGTCTCAGAGCAAGGTGGCAATTATAGCTGTGTGTCTCAGATTAGAAATCTGGTAAAATGAAATTTTAACAATGCCCTTCAGGCATCATTAAACCGAACAATTTCGATAGCGAATCATTGGAAGACTAGACACTGGACAAAGTAGGATAGAAACAGATAGATGGCTGAATGTGAGTGATCTGTGATTCACAGATTTTAGTAACAATTTCTAACCACGGATTTGGCTTTCAGGAGGCTCATTCGAGAACGGCCCTGCACTACCACGAATGCAGATGACCGATTTTTATCATTATGCGCACGAAGAAATAGAACCGCAATTCCGGTTGAACTCAGATACTCCCTCACTGCAAGCTCAGAAAAGTTGGTATTCAGATCAACAGCGGGTCGAAGACTTCACGAACGTAGTCTTTATGTGAAGTGACAAGTCGTTTGAGTCAAGCTTACGTCACCCCATAGGCGGGAACATTTTCAATGGGCATGTCAACATGTCCACTAGTCGTGTGATCAATGGAAGGCTGTTGTCTTTACGGATAAGTCCAGGCTTAGCCTTGAAAGCGATAGTAGGCGCATTTTCATATGGAGAGAACGTGGAACTCGTTTTCATCCATCAAATATCCGTGAAAGAGATGCAAACTGGGGTGGTGTCTCTGTGCCTAGACGCATAGACCTCCATGTCTTTTCTCGTGAAAATGTTAACGCTCACACCTGTAGAGAAGACTGCATGGTTATGTACGGCGTTATGCTGGGGCATAGGTGATGCTTTCGTGCAAAAGGATGATAATGCGAGATTACAACAAGGTTTGCACCGTAGATGCTTTTCTTGAGCAGGAAACAACTGATGGGTATGCTGAAGCATATGCTGTGGCTAGCTCGATCACTGGACCATAACCCAATCGAGAATGTTTGGGATACACTAGGACGATACGTAGCTGCTCTTAAATTTCTTCTAGGACCTTAGCCATTCTTTCAATTGCTTTGAAAGAGCAATGGTCTGCACTTCCTACACAATTAATATACCACATAATTGAGAGCATCACACATTGCTGAATGTGCTGTATTGCCCCTCAGGGGAATCATATCCTATATTAAAGATAATTTTCCTATATCAAACTTACACTTCCCATTTGTTCATTATATGCATATACTAATTTTTATAACTCCATAATTATCTGGTGATTTTTTATGCTATTTTATACCTTCCTGTGTGTTGTATAATGTGTACAAGTTTCATTATATTCCATGCATAATATCTTGCATTATCAGCACTTGTGATTTTTCCTTAATTTAGATGTGTGTATATATATAATGGTGTTATAACCAGTGTATTTTAAACATCAACTGCAAAAAACAGGAACTCCATATAGAAACATTCCTGCAATTTTAAAATTGGCATTTTTATAAATGCTAATTTTCAATGGCGAATCATTGGATTCATTGGGAAAATTGATATTTGTATTTTTTATAAAATACAATAATCACTTTATACAGCAATTAGTTATGAATGACTATTCTTATATCATAAAAAATATTCAATATAAAAACCATTTATATATTTTATGTTTTATATTGATATTAGGATATAAATTCTGCAACTTACATGCTGAATTTGGAGAAATTTTACGAAATTCAGTTTTTATTCAACTATAACAAAGAAATTAATTGCTTAGCTTATAAGAAACGCATTTAAAAATACAAGATTGAATGATAATTTTGCTAGGAGAAATGCAATCTATTTGTCTGGACACTTTGATAGCACTAATAAAATAATTAAGATCATGTTGATAATTGTAATTTAGTTCCCAAATTCTCTAGTACTTTTTGACACAAAATTTTAAATTTCTTTTGTATTCTAATAGTATTTGTTGCAGCAGTTTTTAAGATTTGGTTCTTATTTTTGTATTGGTTAGCACTTATATGAAAATTGATTACAAATATTTTCAAAATATCTAAATTACTACTCAGAAATATGCAATACTAAGTTTTCTGTTTTGAGATAAAATATTTTAAGTTATCATTTTTTAAATCACTGCAATAAAAGATTTCTCTGGTATTCAAATCCTTATTTAATAAAAAAAAATTAATAAAGGCTAATGAATTCTATTAAGGAAGCTATTCTTGAAATGACAAGGTATAAAATAATATATGTAAAAAAAATAAAAAATAAATATGACATAGAAATTTTAATAGAATGAAAGTGAAAATATAACATTAAAAAATGATAATGTAATTATTTATTACAACTAAATAGATACAATTATTATTATCACCTCACCTTATCTAATACATGTTCAGAGCACCCATAAGACATTAGAAGCTGTTTGATTTCTTTAACTTTGGAATTAGCATAAGCATAATGTAATGCAGTACGACGATTCTAAAACAATAAATAAAAGAAATATATTTCCAATAATAATTACGATTCAAAACATTCTGGATTTTATTTAAATGTAAAAAATTTTAAATTTTATTTTCAGAGTGAGTTAAAAATAATATGCTTAACAATTCATTTAAACAATTTTATTGTTCTTGCATTCAAAATTTTTGATGTTAATTTTAATTCTTATATTAAATTTCTGCTTTGTTAAATTCATTATAAATCACTTGCATATATGATTGCAAAATAAACAATTTCTTTTTACTCTAACTAAACTTATGTTTTCTACCCACAAAAAGGTGGGAAGAAAACAAGAGTGAGTAAAACAAAGTACTGGCACAAGAGTGAGTAAAACAAAATAATCAGGAAACATATGAGTAATATAAAACTGAAAATGTATAAGGGGAAGGTTATTTTTATATTTTATTCATTTTTACAAAAGTTATGGATTAAACCGACATGACTATAATTTCTTAAAGATACTGCTATCAGTTAGGTAAATTAATGATCATTGTTAATGAATTCATTTTGGCATATATATATAATACACTTTTTTATAATATATATATATATATATATATATATATATATATATATATATATATA
>JAPDSC010123896.1:0-12377 GCA_026290005.1 Latrodectus geometricus | reverse complement strand
TATATATATATATATATATATATATATATATATATATATATATATATGAATTAAAATTTTAAATGTACTGGGCGCAGGGAAATTTTTAGCTTCAAAAATATTGATCACATTCAGACTTATTTTCCTTAAGTGAGGGATCAGTCTTAGCAAACAAACACATACACAAAACGGTTTTTTTTTTTATTGTGATAGAAAAATGTAGTGTTCGAATGATTATATACGAGATAATTTGGTTATTTCGATTATTTTGAGCTGATTTTTTAATTTGCTTTGAAATACTAAAGAATCAAATAATAACTTTAATTCAAAAATTCATTTTTCAAAAAATGTAAAGATTAAATTCCGCTAGAGTTTATAGTATTCAATTCCTTTGTATAACTTTTGTTTTATTTTAATTTTTTTTCAATCTTAAATAAAAAATTTCCATTAATGTAGTAAGAAAAAATATGTTAGTATATATTTGTATTTTATTTTGAAAATTTATTTTCTTATTTATATATGTTTTAACTTATTTTTCAATTTAAGCCATTTTTCAAATTAAGGCAATATAAGAGCTTACAGAAATGTTTCGAGCACATTATCAAATTTTTCTGACTGTAATCATTTAGGCTGAATCCCAAGCAGCTTTAAATATAAAGTAATAATGTATAAAGTATAACAATGTGAAAGCTAAAAAATAAAAATATTTTTAAGTTGCATATTTTGCACCAAATTTCTCTTTTTCCATTATAACTTGATGTATTGCTTAATCAATAAACATTTCTGACTTTTTACAATTATTTTTAATTATTCAGTATACATTTTTATTAAATTATTTCCAAAGCACCATTGAACACACTGAAAATAAATCCGTTTTGGAATAAAACTCCTCCATTAAAAAGGCAATCTATATCCTTAGAAAGTTGAATTCCTTTTTTTAATATAAAATTATTTTTAGATATTTTACCATATTTTTCGATAATTATGAAAAGAAAACTTCATAAATATTTAAGTCCATTACATTTTGTAAATATTTAGCAAACAAAATATTTAAAGAAAACATTTCTCAATTTTCTTTCCTACACATAACAACATTTATGATTTTTGTATAATTGCACATTATAACAATATTACTTTTTTAAAACTATACTTTTTTAGAATTTTTCTTTTAATATTTTCTTTTTTTCTTTATTAAAAATAGCAATAACTTTTGCTATTTTTGATGAAAAAAATGGAAAGATTATTTTTGTATAATAAGTTGAAAATTCTAGGTTAAAATAATTTTCCTGTATTTTAAGATGTGAAATAATGATCTATTAAATCTTAAATTCAGTTTCTTGTAAAGACTATTGTTGACTACAATGTCAACTAATTGAATTAAACAGTTTAATATGTGCAGTGATATTTTCTCAACTAATAGTAATAAATACACAGCTCCAATTCTATAAAAATGCTTGAAATTTGTTATTACTTAAGATTAAATTTTAATGACCAATAAATTCATTTATGTAAACATTATGGCATGTTAATATTCATATGGTTATCCATTCCTATCAGCTGCATTTAATAAAAAGTTTTATATGAATTATCAAAAATTTACAGAATGACCAAAATTGACTATGTAATGAATTTTCAGATTTATGGTTGCCATCCTTAACAAATTGATGTTCATCAAATCAGCTTTGTTGAACTATTAAATTTCAAGGCATACACTTCTTTATCTTTTATTATCATAGAAATATTTCTTTTAATATTTTTATATAAACAAAACAATTAAAATTGTATTTTTTGATTTTATATGTATAACTAAAAATAAATAAATAAGAAATATTTGCTATTTAAACTATTCTTAAAGTAATTTCTAATTTTTTACAGAAAAAATGTTCAACTATTAAGCACCTATAAATTCTTTGATTTAACTGAACAATGCATTATTCTAGCTGAAAATGAATTTTTCAAAAAACAGTGCGATTATATAAAAATTTACATTGCCTAATCTTTATAAGAATACATTTATTACATTTTTTAAAATGACATATTATACCATTTTAAATAGTTCCTCAACAGAACTATATATTTGATACAAATGATTGCGAAAATTGCTCAGAAGCACTTTTTATATAAAACATTCAGAGTATTGAAATTCTGAAAAAATTTCAATTTTGATGTCAAAATCAGATATTTCTTTTAAAATATCAACACACAAAAAGTTTATTTTTCAAGCTAAATAGGATTTCAATTATAGATTATTATTGGTTAGTTGAATTAGTGATTGATTATTGGTCAATTTGCTTATAAATTTATAATGTTGATAGTTTTACTTTTCTAACATTGATGAATCATAATCAGGTCATTTAGTTTAATCCAAATCTTGTAATTCAATGACTTCCACAATTCTGTTGTTTAACACAAATAAAAGCATATTATTATAGGTGATTAATATTTTGTTTGTTATTTCATGTAAAGCAACTATAAGCTTAATTTCAATTCAATATAGTTATATAAATGTAAAAATTTAAATAAAAAATTCATGATAAACACAATTATTTTTATCAAAAAGTTGACTAAGTTTAATTAAATAACAAAAATTTATGAGTAATGTGCTATATATGATAAATACAGTTTTAAAGTACCTGATCAAACAAATTATCAATTGACTCATGTACAGGTTTTTCTAATAGAATGTCATTAACTACTTCTAATCTATTGTGAAGTACAGCTCTATGGAGAAGAGGCATACCATTACCCTAAAAATATTCTGTAATTACATAAACTGTAATTTAATGCAGTTAATAATATTTGCTCTTAGACACATAATTTATATTTTGAATAATTCTAAAGGCTTAAGGTGATGTTATAAAAATGTAATGTAAGATAGTGGCTTTATTTTGTTCAGAAATTTATTACTACATAAAACTACAAATATAATCTTATAAAACTGCATATTATGTAGCATTGTAAACAAGATTAATTGAAACTGAATATTTGTGCTTTTAAATTTTTAGAAGATATTTTTAACTTCATACACATCAATGCACAATCTATATGAAGGGAACTTTAAGATAATCTTGACTGATTTAAGTTTTAAAATTGGAAAAACAATGCAATAAAATGTTAGCTTGACAACTTGTTTTAAATTGAATAGTAATTAAATAATGATAAAATATGAAACTAATGCTATAAGTTAAAAATTGAATAGTAATTACATAATTATAAAATTTGAAATCATTAGATTTGTTACATACTTTATAAATATCTACTAATTCTCAGGCTGTGTTGCTTAGGATTTCTAGTAAATGTTCATTTCTGCCATTTCATAATGCAGTTATCTAATGTAGGTCTTAAACTTGAAAATCCATAGAATTGTTCAATAAAAAATAATAAGCACTTTATTTTGCTAAAACTGATAAATTTTTAAATTGATGCTTGTACATTTGCTTTAAGTATTGCTTAAGTAAAATGTACACCAACCACAAATTATTTTTAAAATATTCTAGAAATAGAAAGGAACTATTAATTTATAAAAATTTGAATATTTTTTTATATAAATACAACTGCTTTAAAAACATTGTTGATCTAAAAGTAAGTATTAACTCAGTTTGACAGAGATAATATAAGCTAGAAAAAATAGTTTTATTGTATCAGTCTTTTGAGAAAAATACTTAATTTGGCCACTGATGATCATATTTATTATGAATAAAATTAGTTTGTGAAATTACATTAATTACAAACTCTGGAGTAGAGAAATGTCTCACAGCAACACTACATTTAAATACATATATTCAATCATAAAAGGCTTTTAATTAATGATTAATTATTTAAACTCTTAATTTTTTAAAAAGATTTATAAGTAATCTCTTTTCTATACTTTTAATTTCATTTTCTATACTTATTATAATATAGCTAATGCACTTACAAGTTATCAAGAAACTTTTGTATTTTAAATAATACTTAGTTTATAAAATAATGCAGTTCATAAGCAATGCTGTTCACCTCTTTTAATATTTATTATATCAAATCTAATTTTCAACTACAATGCTTTTACATCCTTAATAATTATAGATTTCATGAAGTTTTTGTTTATCAGAAATTAAACATAAGTCTTAAATATTGAAATAAAATCAGAATTAATTCATTGCTTTGGTTTTTCCCAGTTTATACAAATGATGAAAGACGGAAACCATATATTTTTAAATTCAAGAAAGATTCTGAATTTGAATCTCAATATAAAATAATTTTTTTTTTTAACAAATTTCATCACATTTCAAAATTGTTAATGATACTTTGCAATATGTGTTTTGAAATAATGTACACTTATGTAAATAAATTTTTGAGACTGAACTCCTCTCTGAATGATAATTTTACATTTATAAATGACTAAATATCTCTTACTGAAAATGCTTCATATAGTAGTACCTCATAAAGTAAAAATAAAATGTAGAAAATCTAGTTTAAAAATATTATTCCTTAACAATTTTAAAATGCACAATATATATATATATATATATATATATATATATATATATATATATATATATAACTTGAAAATACTAATGTGATTATTAAAATTATTTTTAAACAGATGAAATATCTATTTCTCCTTATAAAATGTTAAATACCAAAAGATTGAGAAAAATTAAATAATCAAAATTCTTATATTTCTTGCAATTAACTCTGTGACTATGGTCCTGATCTCCTAAATGCTGCTATACTTTCTTTGAATTTGTAAGTTCTTGATTTGATCTTAGCCACTATTTAACAATAGGAAGTGGTTGCTGCTTGTGACACATGATTCACTATTTATCAAAAATTCTTCAAAAAGGCATAATACAGTAAAAATCATTATAACACTTTTTCATGTTTAATTATATGTATACTTTGCAAATAATTCTTGTGAAAAACATAGTTGTTACAATTCAATATTGACTTTACTGGAATTAATAATTTGCATTTATGATATAAGAAATTATAAAACATTGTTACCAATAATATTTTTTTTAAAGAGAATTAAAATCTTTTTTATTGGCATAATTAGAATTAGATGATTTTGACTTTCTGTAAAAAATATTTTGAATAAAGGTGCTAATTTTTACAAAATGGCCCAGTTAAGCTTCACAATGAACCTGTAATAGTAAAATAAATACATTTTCTGATTATTTCAACATTTTTTAAAAATTTGATAGAAAAATTACAGTCAATAATAAATTGTTACTTCAGCGCATGATGATATATACACATGAGAGATCCCCCAGAAGTTACATTTGCTTACATTAGAATATTTTATGGGAAAGTTATCTTTAGCAAAATGTATAGTTTTAATTAGATAATGTACAAAAAAGTATATGATACCAAGTAATTTTTCAGAAAATTTCACAGCTAAGGGATTAATGTGTTAGAATATAATGGTAAATTCATATACCTTAATTCAGAAATACAAAGTAATTTACAATACCTAAAAACTTAATATTATTTTATATGATCTAAGAGTTTTATTATGAATATAACAATAATATTTTCAATTGAAATTTCGGCACAATTATCGATATATTTTAGAACTTTAAGGACTCTTAATTTTTACAATGAATATTGTAAACATATAAATTGTGTGAAATGTACATTTTGCTTCATATTGTTAGCATTTTCCAATTATTCAAATTTATTTAGAAATTTTAATAAATCTCATGTTTGTTTACAAAAAAACATGCTCTTATTAATTATAAGGCATTAAAATAAAGTGCTCAAAAAATATTAACAAAATGCTTACCACAACTTTTGCAAACCATAAGAATTTTTCTGGTGCTGCAAATGCAGCCAATGAAACTTTCAGGCGATGATATTTTTCCATATCATTATTTTCCACTGCCTTAGATAAATCTTTGATTCCGCACTTTAAAAATAAACGGAAACAATAATTTTAAAGTTGTTGATGAAAAAATGATATTATTTGTACTTGAATTAAATATTCACCTGAAGAGTTTCAGCACAGGAAAAATAATCTTTCACATCTGAATCTTCTTGTAGATTGAGACTCTACAATGAAAGAAATATTTTAGCTTGCTCAGAGTAATTTCCACTATTTACAGTTTTGAGTGAAAAATGTAATTTAAATTATTCATACTATGAATGAGTACAGCATAATTAATCCCAACAAATTCTAATAAAGACTAAAGAGCATGAAAAAAATAAAATAATATATTTTAGTGGATTTGCATTTTAAAATACAAAAAATTCAAATATATTATGAAATATATTTTATATAGACTTCTTTTTCAAGTTACATCATTGCAATTCTATAATAATATCATTAAAGAAAATGATAGTAACATTAAAAAGATAATTATAAAATATATGTAGAATTCATAACATTAAACTCTGATACTTTTTAAATAAAATAGTGAGCTTAATAAAAAACAGCGTTAAAAATATGAATATCAGTAACATTGATAATCAGAGTTTTAAGCACTTAAAAATTTTTAACTTTGCAGTTAATATTTAATATACGTATTCACATTATATATTAGTTTGATAATGTTTACACATTCAGTCTTCTTAAAAATAAAATCGGTATACACATTTAAAATTTACTTACTGAAACAACTCTTAAATCCCATCCATACAAAATAAGCTTTTGTCTCCTGTCTGGGTACTGACATGGATGAAGTATCCAAGATATAACAATCTGAGGAAAAATATCTTGATCGAATTACACAAAATAACGATAAAAATACAAACAAATGCTTATCAGTGAAATATTTTTCATTTTTCTATACTCATATTAATACATACAGCAATTATGATTATTTAACAAGAATTATGAATATGTACATATATATATTGTAATATATACATTCATCAATCATGTTAATTATTGTAATAATAAACATTATATGCCCTGCTAAGAAAATTATACTTAAAATTTTACTGAAAGTTTAAGATTAAATTTTTTTATGGAAATCAAGCAGTGAAAATTATCAAAAAGAAAGAGGAATACTGTATTACAAAATAAATATTTTCTACTGTTAAAATATTTAATTTACATAATGTTTCAGACTTTCATTTCATTATTTGTTACATATCTATCAATGATGGAACTTAAAAGAATAGTTTTTAAAAAGTTCTGTTATGTTCTTTTTTAAAGTTTTTTAAAAAGTTCTGTTATATAAAAGTTTAGTTATAAATCTAATAAAATTAACAAAAAAGTGTGATAAGAAATAAATGTGAAATTTAAGAAATTAGAAACAAATGTTCAGATTTCTCTAAAAGATTTTTCATTTATAAAATAAGAGATGATGGATTGCAAATTGAAAAATGCTTAAATATAAATAGCAGATTTTGATGGTTAAGTAATTTATACCAAGAACTATTCATCCTAATTTAAATAAATTTGAATATATTTAAAGATATGTATTGATAAATTATAAATTTTTACATTAGTATATATTGATAAATATCTATCAAAAGGCATGAAAGTTCTATGCTCATTTTTCATACCTGTTACCAGTAATTTTATTTAAAAGCCAAAATCCTATACATACAAAAATCAATAAATTAACATCGAATGTTAACATGAGCTAAGAAAATGGTTGATGCTGAACATGCCTATCAAAGTAAAAATGTTTAATCAATGAACTAAGTTTCATGAGCATTCAAACTGACATTCTAATAGAAGGAGATAAATTTAGCTAAAATATTTTGATTGCTAATTCATTTAGAAACATGTAAAATTTAATACACATTGAAAAATTGGTTTTTTTCAAATCATTCAATAATGATTTTCATAATAAAATAATTACTTCTTTGATTAATGTTTAACACTTATTTGAAACAATTGTCGTTTTATGAGATTTCCTTGATATCTGTTTCTCAACTTTTTTGATATTTTTATTTAATTTTTTTAAAACTATCAGCCATTATTAAATTAAATATACATTTTTAATGTATATTTAATTTAATAATGGCTGAATTTGTGATTTTTATAAATTTCTGTATTTTAGAACTTATTATCATAAATGAACTGAACAATTTATAGTAATTTCTATGCAATAATAAGTATACATAATATTAAAAAATAAATTTTGTAAAAAAAACCCTATTTTCTTAAAGATAATAGTACTTAATAATTGCATTTAAATTGCATTGTGTAAGTGTTTTAACTAATGCAAAGCAATAAATTTGAGCAATGATTTTCCACATTTTATGTACTGATTTTCCACATTTAAGTTTTGTTTTTAAATTTTATGCTTACAAATTTTATGAAGGACAATAATTTTTAAGCAAATAAAAATTTGAAATTTATTTCAGTTCATTGAATTGTAATATGTTATCTTTCTTTGGTTCATTATATTGTAATATTATGTGTATTAGTTTATAAATACTACACACACACACACATCTTGCTTTATGTACAAGAAATCATTTATGTTTAATGATAATATAGCTTGAAAAATTTATTTGCAACTATAAGTTAAAAATGAAATAAGAAACAAACATTTATATTAATATATTTAAAATGTGAAAATTCATTTTATAAAATAAATATTTTCTGTAGAAGAAATAAAAGTAATTTTATTTCATAAGTGTGATTGTGGAAGTATTTCAATGGGAAAAATAATTACATTTTTGATTTTACATTAAATATATTATAGACAGCCCTTTTGATAAGGTCTATTCATTTTAAACCAATAAAATTAGAAGTAATTGATTTTAACACAAGTTTATGTGAAGAACAATATCAACTTATTCAATAATTAACGAATTGGTTGGATATTAAGAATTGCAGATCATTGTCAATAATTCAATACATAATTCAATGTAATGCAAAAATATAAATGAAGAACCAAAACTCCCTTCAGTACATATTTATAAATGTCTATTGCTCAAATAGTAATATGTGTAGTTTTACTTTAATATATAAATAATTATAGTAATGTACATAGTAAAAATCTGAAAAAACCAAATTATTTAAAACATATATTTAAAAACATAATACTCTAATTAATTTTCTTTTATTATACAGATGAAAATAATAAATATATTTAATTTAAAAATTTTGTACTATAATATAAGTGCAAAAGTAAAATTCCACAGAATTAGAAATGTTAATTAAAATTAATAACTAATTTATTTTCTTAGCTATACTTCAATTAAGTTTAAAAATCAAAATATAAAACATGAAAAGAGCTTTATGTTTTGTTTCAAAATTAAAATTTTAAGGATAACAAAATTTACCTTATCTATCACATCGACATATCTTATCTTATTTGAAAGCAGTGCCAAATCTCTTACAGTCTGATTCATCTGAGAAACATTAAGAGATTATTAATGACCATCATTATTGAATAACTCAACTAATACTTTTTTACACCCATTAATAAAATTTTGAAATTTCATGAAATAACAAGTAAATTGTGTTATTGAAACTGATCATTTTACTGAAAGCTATCATTTTATGTTATGCATGCTATATCAAAAGTTGCATAAGAATTCTTATTTTTTATTGTAATAGAATACAAGACACCGATTTCAATATTAAAGAAACAAGTAATAATAAAATATTCTTACTGAATCAAATCATTCCTTTTAAATAAAAAATGATTTTGTTTTGAAAATTAAAACATAAATCAAATCATTACCTTGAAATAATTCATTTCAAATATGAAATTAATACTGTCAAATATTATAATTAATACTGTCAAATAAATATTTATGAATAAATTAAAAATTAAGCATACTATTTTTAATTGAATTATTATTTATTCTTATATAATTTTCATATTTCCTAAAGAGATTTAATTAAAATCACTTATTAAATCACAGATATT
This sequence comes from Latrodectus geometricus, assembly GCA_026290005.1. NCBI lineage: Eukaryota > Metazoa > Arthropoda > Arachnida > Araneae > Theridiidae > Latrodectus > Latrodectus geometricus. Next base: position 2,577 of record JAPDSC010123896.1, on the reverse strand, counting down.
ATTAAAACAAGAATTGCTTAGTTGAAATTTAATTATATGTAATATAAAATTGAACATGCTACCTGCAAAGCTAGAAACAATAGGCTTAAATAATAAAAGATGTAGAACTAAAAAAAACAAAAAAAAAAAATTGATTTTAGTTCATTATGTTATTTTGCTTAGAAATGTAAAAAACCATTCACATTGTGGATTCCTTAGCATTGAACTTCTGAATCAATAAAAATTATAAAATAACTACCAAGTTTAATATAATTACATTGATGAACACATTAACAAATTTTTGATAAATTCTGGCATTCACTACTGAAATCATTTACTGAAAGAATAATAATAGAAAACTTCATTAATTAGCAGTGTAAAACATCTTTGCATATAAAAAGATGTAGACTTCCAGAACATATCACAATGCAAAAATTATCTATCATCTTTCTAAAGCAATATTATATCATTCTATAAATCATACCTATCATGTCTATCATTTATAATAAACAATTATATTTCTACCAGAATATTAATGAAATAAATATTGAAAATAAGTATTTATTGTAAAAGAATCATTATGCTGTAAATCTGTGATTATATAATTTATTCTATTAAAGAGAAATTCCTGCAGAGAGTTGAAAAAGGAACATACCAATGAGATAGATAAATAAATCAGCACGATATATTTCCTAATGTGTTTAAGAATCAATGGAGAGTAGTTTTAAATGAAATCTAATTAAAAAACAATGAAAATGAAATAGACAACAATTAAGTACCTATCTAAATATAGGTAAAGCAACATTAAAGTTGAAGATAAAAGGAGCAGACTATGATATCATAAATTAGTTTTAGGTTAAATATTTAAATATCAGATAAAACAAAAAAATATAAATTACAATAATGCAAAAAAAAGGGGGGGGGATCTTTTATAAAAATTTGGGTAAAAATTATTTTCATTCTACATTAACATAAATAAAAGAAAACATATATTAAAAATATTAAATAATATCAAGATTATTCATGAATAGTTCAGATTTTAAATAAATAACATTTTCTGGTTGTAGAGAATAAGACGGCTCACCTAATGTAAAAATAAATATTAATAAAATACACATTTTATTATAAAATATTATTCAAGTGAGTACTAAATACTATTATTTTCACTGTAATTTAAAACACTTTATTATTCATTTTAATATGTTTGTCATTTCTTGGCTGTTTTTCCCTTTATCAATATTATATTTCTTCAAAAAAAAATTTTATTTACTGAGTATCAATTATTGATGTTTCATTAATTGATACTCAGCTGTATATTTAATTAAAATTATATTTCATACATTGTAGGTTTATTTACCTAATTTACTTTAAGAACATAAAACACTGTTGCTATTAAGAGACAAACTTAGTGAAAAGTGTTTACCCAATCTATTAACAAAAAGTTTCACAAAAATGAAATATCAGTTGTTGAATTTCAAAAGGAAATAATTTACATAGCATAACTTTCATAGAGAATTCAACTTATAAAAATAATTCTATTTCAATAAAATTAATGTATAACAGAAGAAGAAAACGAATTACCTGATTCCTTTCACAAAGCAGCCTTGGTCCACCTCTATCAATAAGTACACCAAAGACTTCTTCTGTAACATTTTCTTCTAATGCAACTTCTAAAATAGTTTTACCCTAAAAATAATTCAGTAAATGTCAGTAAATTATTCAGCATATTCAAATATGTTTTAATCTAAATTTAAGCAGCTATATTTTGGATATAGTTAAAAAGTTTCCCTTTCTCATATAAATACTTTAATTACTAATATGAATATTATTGAAAAGTCAAAAGATTGATATTATTGAATCGATATATCAAGTTCTTGACATACAATTGAATATTTAACATGATTTAACAAACTCATATTTTCTGAAATTTCTACTCATTCCCATTAGCAATTATTCTAAGTATATATATAGATCAATTCAATATTTATGTGTTTCAAAAGTCTAGATGATTGTCTATGACACCACTAATTTCCAATTTTGGCACAAGGGGCATAACTGAGATACCTAGTACAAGAAAAGCACCCAAAGGAGGTACTTTCATAGCCTTTAAAGTGGACGAGTCTTAGTAATTTAGAAGCAGATAGCAAACAGAAGGTCCCTACCCTTGCCTTCCATACACAGATTCACATGGAGAAAATTTAAACCATGACCTATTTTACATGCCTCAGTCACCAGTAATGAATAACAGAACATTGTTAAAAGAATAATATTTTGACAAATTATGCATGATAGTTAATATTTATAATACAAAGAATAATTTCCATTCATCCTATTCAAAATAATAAATTATTATAACTAAATATGTAATCTGTAAAAAAATAATTTATTCAACTAATTACCTGAAAATGTATAACTATTTACCTTGTATAATATTTTAAACATTATTTCTTCTTGGTAAAGTTTTCCATTTGGTAGAAGAGCTTCTATAATGCCAAGGGAAGTATCTGCTTTTAAAGCTGAAAATAATACTGGCATATCAAACTGAAAGAAAAAATTATTTGTTAACAGTTTATTAATTTGATATAACAATTAAATTTT
>JAPDSC010123891.1:0-16735 GCA_026290005.1 Latrodectus geometricus | reverse complement strand
TGGGGTGCTGATCGCTTGTCACTACTTCGAGTCTATCAAGCACTAATTTTATCTCGTATTGACTACGGATGTGTTGTCTATGGATCTGCTAGGTCTTCTGTCTCACGCAGACTGGACACTGTGCATCACTCTGCTTTGAGAATTTGTTCTGGCGCATTCCGCACATCACCCGTCCAGAGTCTTTATGCGATTTGTCAGCAATTGCCTTTGGACCTGAGACGAATGCAGCTGTCTCTCAATTACTACGCTAAAGTTATGTCTAACATTCACCATCCTTTACGATCCTTGGTATATACTCCTGCCTTAAAAAGATTATATGATGCTCGACGATATAGCATCCAACCCTTTCTCAGTCGAACTAAATCTCAACTGTATTTAACAGACCTGCATGATGTCCGTTTTATTAAAACGGACTTACATTCACATCCACCCTGGTATGATCCACAGATTAACATTATTAATCCATTCGCTCAGTTTCGAAAATCGGACACAACCTCAACTATTTTTCAACAGCTTTTTCTATCACATCGCTGTCAGTATTCATCATACACGCCTGTATTCACGGATGGTTCCAAAACAGCAGGACATGTTGGCTGTGGCATATTCTATGCTAATGCCAGTTATGGTTACAGCCTTCATACGTCCTGCTCCATCTTTACAGCAGAAGCTACCGCTATTTTTCAAACTCTTCAGCTAGTGAATACAGAGCGATTTAATAAAATCTGCGTGTATACTGACAGTTTGAGTGTATTAGAAGCGTTGAAAAATTCCAATTATTGTCATCCTGTTGTGTCCAAGATTTTCGGAGCATTGGATTCCCTTGCTGGCAAGGGATATGACATCATTTTCTGTTGGGTCCCAGGTCATGTAGGTCTAGAGGGAAATGAAAAGGCAGATGCAGCTGCTAAAGCTGCATCGTTCGTACTTCATTCATCTGTCCCTCTTTTCGACGTGAGAAGGGTTGTAAAAAGATTTGTAAATTCTCTCTGGCAGGAGTCATGGAGTATGCAGGTCACAAACAAACTGCGTGCCATATTCCCATCTTTCATTCCATCATCAGTTTTACCGTTACGAAGAGCAGATGTCAGATTGACTCGCCTTCGTATCGGACACACACGTTTCACACACAGACATTTGTTTTTAAATGAACTAAATCCATGGTGTGAAACGTGTGATGTACCATATACTGTGTTTCATATTTTAATATCATGTCCTCATTTTAACGTTTACCGTTTTAAATATTTTACAACTGACCTTTTAACTATGTATGATTTAGTGGGGGAATCACCCCACCGAAACCTTTTTGCCTTTTTAAGGGAAATTGGTTTCCTTGCTTTTATTTAAATTGTATTATTGTTCATTTTCATTTACTTATATTTTCCCAGATTTTAATGTAAATTTATACATCTATTTTTGTGTTTTAAACTTTTAATGTTGAGTTTGGGTTTTCTTAAAAACATATATTTTCTTTAAAGCTTATTTTTTGGCGCAGCTTGTCCTCTTTTGGACCTTGCGCCACAAAACCCAACCAACAACAACAACAACATCCTAGGTTGCACCACGAGTGACGATAGCACAATATTTCACAATACAATTCTCTACAAATATATCTTCACTATCTGAGAGTTCAGCTCTTAAATTTAGCAATAGTTTAATATTATTAATACCCTCTAGAAATTCCATGATGTTATAAATATCTTATCAGCTGTATGTTCAGAGAATATTGGGATTGTCATTTGATCCTCGAGTTGAGTGATCCCAATTTTGTAGAGTTCTAGATATACTGCTCTTGTTGCTTCAGTTAGGTGAGTCAAGCACCTAGTTGTAAATATAGTCCCACTAGTCTGCTGTATCACCTGAACATAAGGTCCCAATAAGCCATAAGCCTGTACTTTGATCAAAGCATGGTACAATGATAAACCTTCGAGATGTTGAGTGCTTAAATTCATCTCTTAATTGCTGTGGTGCATAACAACTTCGAATACCGATTGCATCAAATAATGTTAAATAGGCCAACCAAGTAACGACAATTAAATTGTATTGAAACAAAACAATGAGTGCTCTATTTTATTTCTGTATTTTTGGGGTATTGTAGATTTCATTTGACATGTTTGTGGGATCAATGTCTGCATTTGTAAAACAAACTTTCTAAATCTATGCGTGCTAATTATTTAAATAAATTGGGCAGAAACTTATTTATAATATGAAAGCTATTATCTTCATATAATGCCTTTAAAGCTGGTTAGTCTGTTCTTTTAACATGATTTTGCCTTTAAAGGCATTATTCATTTGTCTCAAAAACATTGTGCAACCAGCCTTAGGTGTTGTAAATTTGGAAAAGTAGATTTTTTGAACTGCATGCTTTTATTTATACCTTTTCACAAGGAAACTTTCTCAAAAGAATCAGCAGAATCTTTACTAAAATAATTTATGCAGCACAGATGGCCTTAAAAGATAAGTTACTGAAACTGCTATGACTATTTTTCTCAGTATTAAAAAATAAATGAGAGAATAACCATCTAATTTTTAGTCATGTGTCTGTATTAAAAATTGCATTGTTGTAGCAATCACACTTTTAGTTAAACTGAAAGTTATTCATTACATAGCAAAAATTGTAATGTTTTCATAATTTTTTTTAAATAACGAATTGACAAAACAAATTTTTTCTGTCTGAAATTTTTCAAAAAGTGTAAAGCTCTTACTGTGACATCTTTATACTAGCTTATGACTAATTTCCTTTCATGCCTATTGAGCAAGTTTTTATTTTTGAACAAATGGACCAAAGCCATCAGCATTTGTAGGCTGTAACTTACAGTGGAAAATATGTACATAACTTTTGGGACCAAAAATTGTGAATTGGAAAAAGGGCTTTTTTTATATTAAGCTTTATTCAAAATGTTTTATACCAAGAAATAAGTGTAAAGTGTAAACTAGTTAAAAACAAATTGTATAAAGCTTTGAACTCTTGAAAATGCGCTTTAATCATGAAGTATTCAAATTAAGACTTTTTTTTATTTGCATTTAATCAATTAAATAAATAACCAAACAGTTTTGAAATATATCAGTTTTTATCCCCAACTTACTATTTTTCAACTATTCTTGTTGTGAATGAAATTTTATACTGTTGGAACAAAGAAGATCTAAGTGCATACCAAAACTCTTCATTTTTTTCTATTCAAAACATTGGTCTTCTTTTTTAAAAATATTTTATAAAGTATTGCTAGCAGATCACAGATGGCATGTGCTTATTGGAATAGAAGCATTGGAATTCCTACAAGTCCAACTATCTAAGAATTGAGCTAGTTCTGGAGCAGATGCTTGGATTTAAAATTCCTAAAGAACCAGATAAGCATCTACTGTTATTTATTCAGGTTTTTGTTTTTACATACAAAATATTTGCTTAGTTAAGATTGTATAGTCAAATTTTATAATTTAATATTATGTAAAAATTTTTTAACATTTTATTGTTAAATTAATATGGGTTTAATTATTATTCATAATTTATGACATATTAATAAAATAAAGATATAAATTACACTTAAATACGATTAATTTTTATGGTTATTTTTTGGGATTAGACACATAAAAATTTTGTTGATTAGTGTTGATTTTTAAAAAAGCTCTCAGTAAGTTGTTTGATTGCCTCAAAAAAATTCATCTGTCAAAGTATGTCTTAGACAAAAATTCCTCGAAGTCAGTTCTTAAGCTGACAGCTGAATGGTTAGTGTTTTTACCTTCGGCTCAACAGTCCACGAGTTTGAATTCCAAATTGGGCTTAGGTGTTTGTAGTGGTTTGGAATCTATTGTAAATTGTGGATTCTGATCAAACAAGCTCTCATATGTAAAAAATGACAATTGAATGACAAACAAACCAAGAAAATTAGTCAATCTTGGTGTCAATAGATGAACTTATTGTAAGCCAGCTTATTTCATGAATCATATCTAGATACAAATACACAATCTTAAATGACTAGATTCAGTATAGTAGAGGACAATTCTTTCAATGAATTCCAAACTTAGTTGCCAATGATTCAGGATAAAAATAATTCAATTTTGACCGGCTAACTTCCGTGTAACAGCTGCGAGTATCCTATACATCAGGGGTGGTCAAACTTTTGGAATCCGGGGTCTACTCCACATTTAAAAATTCGAAGGCGGTCTACCAATGGCAGAGCTAAATTAACGTATATATTTATTTTTGGTAACAAGAAAAAATTGTAAATTATATAATTTAAAAAAAAAAAAAAACTGAATATTAATATTTACAAAATAAAAATTTGCTGACGAAAATAATCAAAGTATTCATATATCAAAAAGTGACCATCCATTTCGTTTAGTTGAAATTTGGCACTGTATATCTGCGACAAGTTTATCATATTGTGGCTGGTATGAGCTTATTGCAATGCATAAACACGAAATTAAATGTTCATCTGTTAAATGCGATTAAGGTTTGTTTTTTGTTCATGGTTGAAAAAGCAGATTCTCAAAGATACCTTGATCCAAAGTATGATGTGAAATACAAAATCAATTAATAAATATTTCGAAACGTTTCCTCAGAAATTAACTTCCAAAAATCAGTATCGATAATATGTTCCGGATTTAAGAAATATATCGCATCTTAATTTAATAATTTCTTCCTTGACCGTGACTATTATGATGTCTATTAAATTTCTCCTTTTTTTAAATACGTTGCTCATCAATTTTGACATTTTCATTAAATGGAAATATCATAAAATTTATTTATTTCAACTTAATTAAGTCAATCAATCTTCTTTCAAATTCTTTAAACGAAACAAGTAAGTGTTAAGCGAAATCTTCGAAGTCTCAGTTTGGGTTATGGATGCACACTTTTTCCATGTTTTTTGAAGTTTCTCAATTCATGTTTTCTTAATTGAGATGCATACCTTTCTAAAGTTTCTTTGAATGTTTTAATAGCGCTTATCATGTCCGTTTCAGGTTTTATAAATCGTAAACCTTTAATCATAAATCTTTAAATCGTAAATCTTTGCACAGTTTGTTTTGCGTTTTAAAGCGTAGACTCTAGTAAATTTTTATTTAAAATAATTCATTGATTCTATGTCATAAGTCATAAATTAAATTATTAATATCCGAGGTCATTATAGGGGTGGTCGCGTGGACTACCTAAAATGTCCTCGTGGTCTACCAGTCGACCACGGCCGACGTCTTGGCCACCCCTGCTATACATCTTTAGCAGTATCGTTACTCCATACACAAGGAAATCAAAGAATTCTGAATTTGCGCTCAAGGATTTTGTTTAGATTGTTACCAAAGTTCATATCCCTTATTTATACCTTTGAGTCCATTGTGTCACATAACTTGGGAAATGAATAAACATTTCAAGAATAATTTTTGAAGCCTTTTTTTTAATATTTGAACAAACTTTCATTTATCTTTTTCTTTATATGCATGTTTCCTAATCCATATTATAATCTACTATAATTACAAATTAAATATATTTATTGCTGGTAAGGTCGTAATAATTTTACAGTTGTATAATAAGGGTGTTTGTCATGGAAAAAGACGAGGTTGTATTTTTTAGATCATATTTAATTAACTCAAATGATAATCAAGCCCTGTCTAATTTTAATAATTGAATAAAAAAATTGGAGGTGAGAACTTAATGCAATAATGTAAAATATATGGTTTCTATTAGAAGGTAAAACATCTGCGGACAAATGCCAAAATAAAAAACAGCTTCAAAACTGAACTTATCTAAAAATGGAAGAAATGCGTTTCAGAAAGAGAAACATTAGCACATTTTTAGACTGATATGTATGTTAATAAATATGTGTATTCATAAAAATTGTGTAGTGTTAATTTTTTTTTTTTTTTTTGTACTAGATAGAAAATAGTAGAAATACAAATGTATAAAGAAATAGTATAATTTATTAAGTGAAAAAGTAAAAAATAAGTTCAAATAAATTTTCTTGGAATTAATTCATTTGTGGAGGATCCCCTCATGGACTTTCATGCGGACAAAACTGTGTTTTAACCTTCAAACTAATACAAGTAATTTCCCAATCATGAGCTGACTTAAAGAAAATATGTTTAAAAGCTGACATAATTCTATAGTGTACGCGCCATGCAGTTACAGAACATATGCAAATATTTACTGAGCATGTTTCATTTTATATATAAAAGTAGGCATTATGCTTAGTCAGAATCATTTTCATGTATTCCTCTCAATGAACTAGAGAACTTTTAAAGAATGTTTAGAGTTCATAAAGCGCTTATTGAACAAAGTCAACAAGCAATGAATACAAATATTTACTGCGTATTTGACTTATAAAAGTAAGCATGCTGGTTACTCAGAATCATTTTCATGATATATTCCTGTTGACAAGTTAAAGAACTTTTAGAAGGTATCAGAATATGTCAAACGCTTACTAAACAAAATCATTTACATATACAATCATCATGAAACTGATGATTGCAATATATTAAATATGTCACCCAAATGGAGAATTTTCTAAACATTGGGAAAGAATCATATTCATCACTTTGATAATATCAATCCAACATAAATTTTTGACTAATTTCACCTGCTGTTAATAGATGAGGCTTACAAAAGTTCTTGTTGAATATCGATGTTTTCGACTTTGTTCTCCGATGTAATCCTAGATTTAATGAAAAAGTTCGAGCGACATCTACATCTATCTGATCCATTGTACAGGTCAAATGCAACCCCTTATTGCAGTTTTAAGCCACTAGAATATCTTCATTAAGTGCTAAATTTGCATTAATTGCTTGTTAATTTTGTTTAGTAAGTGTTTGATGTTCTCTAACATTCTCTAAAAATTCTTTAATTTGTTGACTAGAAAACATGAAAATGATTTAGCAAATCTATAGGTAAGACTAAAATTAAGAGGAGTATTTGCAATTTTTTTATTTTTTTAAATTTGTGTGCTTATAGAATCCATTAATTTCTACTTAAATACAAATTCTAATAAACCGCAAGGAAATTTAATGTAGAATTTTTAAAAAACAAATTATATTTCAAAAAGTTTTACCACAAATAATAGTATAATCTTAGACACTTCTACATTTTAAAGTTACATTTGAGTACACCTACACCATTTGCAGACGTATAGTTCCAAATCTCGATATTTATTGGGTTCTTTGTAGTTGATTCAGTGCAATCAGAATGTAGCTCTTCTCCTACTCTATTTTTCACATATTTTACCAAAGATTGGTATTTTACTTTCATAGCTCCATTTAATAGTTTGTTAATTAATTTTATACTTACATTTTCCCTACCAATCATATAATCAAGGACTCTGCAGCCACACAATAGTTGCACTCTCCATTTGTATATAATAGGGGTGGCCAAGACGTCGACCGCGGTCGACTGGTAGACCGCGAAGACATTTTAGGTAGTTCACGTGAGCATCACGATAATGAAATCGGATATTAACAATTTAATTTATGACTTACGACATAGAATTAATGAATTATTTAAAATAAAAATTTACTACAGTCTACCCTTTAAACCCAAAACAAACTGTGCAAAGGTTTATGATTAAAGGTTTACGATTTAAAACCTAAAACGGACATGATGAGCGCTATTGAAACATTCAAAAAAACTATAGAAAGGTATGGATCTCAATTAAGAAAACATGAATTGAGAAACTTCAAAAACATGGAGGAAGAGTGCATCCATAATCCAACCCAAGACTTCGAAGATTTCACTTAATACTTACTTGTTTTGTTTGAAGAACTTGAAAGAAGATTCGCTGACTTAATTAGATTGAAAGAAATACTCAATTTTATGATATTTCCATTTAATGAAAATGTCAACATTGATGGGGTATCTGAAAAAATAGGACATTTAATAGATATCACATCATTCACGGTCTAGGAAGAAATTATTAAATTAAGATGCGATATATTTCCTAGATCCAGAGCATATTTAGCGATACTGATTTTCGGAAATTAATTTCTGAGGCAACGTTTCCAAATATTTACAAATTGATTTTATATTTGAAATCATATTTTGGAACGAGATATCTTTAAGAATCTACTTTTTCAACCATGAACAAAAAACAAACATTGATCGCATTTAACAGATGAACATTAAATTTCGCATTTAGGCATTGCAATAAGCTCGTACCAGCTACAATATGATAAATTTGTCGCAGAAATACAGTGCCAAATTTAAACTAAACGAAGTGAAAAGGATGGCCAGAGTTTTTGATGTATGAATACTTTGATTATTTTCGTCAGTAAATTTTTATTTTGCAAATATTAAGTTTTTTTTTTTAGAAAAATTACATAATTTACCATTTTTTCTTGTTACCGATGATAAATATGTACGATAATTTAGCTCTGCCATTGGTAGACCACCTTCGATTTTTTAAATGTGGAGTAGACCCCGGATTCCAAAAGTTTGGCTACCCCTGGTATATAAGGTTTAATTACTTTTTTATTCTTTTTAATATTCCTCTCTAAGTTTTGTATTAATTCCAATCATTCATCCTTTGAACCAAGTCACGGAGGCGAGTAGCATTACCCACATCACACTACTACAAACACATTTATAGGACGGTCCACATTCATACATCATCTCAGGAAAGGACAAACACAGAGGAAGAAAGAGAAAGTTCATTTATGCAGGAAATGGGATTCGAACCTAGGTCCTCCCCATCCGTAGTCAGGTACGCTGACTACTAGACAGGATAGGTGGCGCCCCACTATTGTAAATCTTTCATTCTCATTAACGTGTTGGGATGGTGGCATGGGTTGCGGACGACCTTCTGCTCTTCTGGAAGCACTACTTACTCTCGATGATGACGAGTGCATGATGACGATGAAACTAAGCCTGATAACCGAATGGTACAGTACGGGGTCCTCTCTCATCTTTTATGCATGTATGTATCTCCTAGACTAATGGCAATTAGGTTTGGAATTTATTGTCCAACTGTGCAATACTGACCCATATATTCTTTAATCGCATACTCGTAACTTACAATAGAATGAATGCAAACTTACAATAATCTACTTACAATAATTACTTTAATCGCAAACTTACAATAGAATGAATGCCTGATTTTATTTCAATCTATTTTGAATTTAGGAATTGTAGTTGCAGTGCTTTTTATTTTTATTGATACAATATTGCTCATATTTTAACAAAATACATGGTAAAGGTGTAAACTTTTGAAATGGCAGTTTCCATGAGCATGCGTGAATTTGAAATGATCAAAGAGGATTCTTCAATAAAATGTTGATTGATTACAGTTAAAGATTTGTTGACATCAAGTCATTTTCAACTTAACTACCCGTTAAAAAGTAAATTATTTCACACATTTTTTTAACAAAATTAATTTTTAATATTGTAATTTTCAATCCTCAGAATATTTCTTGAAGTAGTGAACATCCATGATTAGTTTCAGTTTTTGGCAAAATAAATATTTGATTTTGTAACTGGGTAGTAGAAATATTTAATACTAGTGATAATGAAAAAATAGTATAAAATAGTTTTAATTAAAAAAAAATAAACTTGAAACTAATTTTAATTATTTCATTTTAATTTTGAACACTGTTTTTCTTGTACAGGACCTCAAGCTACCATTAAAACTCAGGCGTACAGTGGTATACAGAGTGTTATGGTGGTCAAACTGCTAGGCAGCAGCACATGAGTGCCAGTATACAGAGTCTTATGGTGTTCAAACTGCTAGTCAACAGCACAAGAGTGCCAATATACAGAGTCTTATGGTGTTCAAACTGCTAGGCAACAGCACATGAGTGCCAGTATACAGAGTCTTATGGTGTTCAAATGCTAGGCAACAACACATGAGTTCCAGTGCTCCATCTGATCTCAGCGAAATAATTCTGCTGCACTTACAAAAAAGAAATTATAAGTCAGATAAGATATGATATATCTCAAGAATTCCTGACTGGTGGATCTTTTAACAAATTTGTCTCAAAGGATCGTTGGCAAGGATACTATCACATTAATATTTAGTAAGTGTCTGCAGTGGAATAGTTGGTTAGGGATCGTTATCGGAAAGTAGTGAATCAGAATCATTACCCATCCGAAAAACCATCGTTCATTAATGACGGCTGGGGCACATAAAATATCTTGTCGTCACACTATCTTCCACGTGAAATGATACTTCTAGGAGTGAGGCTAAATCTGAAGTCTTCTGTTTCGTCCTTGCTTCTAAATTACAAAGACTCACTGACATTTAAGGTCACGATTTCATGCCAATTGGGTGCCCTATTATATAAAGATACCCTCATTTTGTTCCAAAATGAGAGGACGTAATGCCATCATAGCCAATTGTCTGGGCATTTGAAATAAATATCTAATAAGAATAAATTTGTTTTAAAGAAACACAAGGAAATTCTATGCTCATATTCCAGTCCTAAATCTCAACATAGTAAAATGAACTGCATTATTATTAAAGGTCAATCTGTTAGCGCACGACCTAGGCGGCTTACCCCGAAATAATTGTCAAAAAATAATTTGAAATTATGAATACGGGTATACATCGTACTAGTAAATCCCCAAATGAAGTAATCCTCTTTATATGGTACCTAAACCCAGTGGTGATTTTCGTCCAGTTGGTTATTACCGTGCCGTAAATTGACAAACACAAAAAGATAGGTATCCTCTACCACACTTACATGTTTTCGCCCAAAATTTATACAAGAAAAATATTTTTAAAACTTTACACTGGCATATCGAGAAATCCCTTCTCATCCCGATGACGTTCCAAAAACCATATTCAATACTTCCTTTGGTCTCTGAATTTTTATGCATGCCGTTTGGGTGATCTTGTGCTGAGCAAGTTTTTAAACACATATGAAGCGCTTTAAGGATTCTACACTGCCTCCGTGTATCTTAACGTTACTTTTGTTAATAGCTATTTAGAACAAAAATGCAATGAAAATTAAGGTATGTTATACCAACGAATAGGATTCGCCTGAATGTAAACAAAGAGTGTCGGGTGTTAAGGGATTCTCCTTTGTAGGTTATATTGTAAATAAGGATGTAATCACATCTCTTACAGAGTGAATAGAACCAATTTTAAAATTTGAGCTCCCACAAATAATTAAACAACTTAGCGTATTTGTAAGATTGTTCGATTGTTTTCATCCTTTATGTGGTTCATATTCAACTTTTACTTTGTGAATATCGAAAAGTCAACAATGAATATTCTAAATTTATTTGGCTTGTATTACAATCCAATCACTCGAAGAGGCTAAAAAACAAATACCACACCATACCTTTTCTACCCATCTTCATAGTCTCAATTAGCTTTATATGTCTATGAACCAGATTTTGCAAGTTAGCCCCTATCAAAGTTTACGACATCTAGGATTCTTCTCGCGTAAAGTTAGTGACAGAGAAAATATTCGGCATATTATGGAGAGTAACTAAGTACATATGAAAAAATAAACATTTGGGGGTAAAACTATATTTAACTGCGACCACAATTTGGTGAGAATCGGAGGCTCCCTGAAGTATAGGCTAACCCATTTGCGATGTATATTGGCGTGAGGACATTTGCATTATATAAAGTTCATAAATCACTCACAAAGTGCATTCTAGGAAAAAGAAAATGTTCTTTTTTTAAGACAAATAAGTTAATTAAATTACGTTGACCAACTTACAAAAAAATATACGATATGTTAAAATCAATGAAATTATCCCAGCATATATGAAGGGAAGTGATAAATTATCTGAACCTCATTAGTAGTAGAAAAATAAGATCAGACTACTGACATTTATTTACAGTTTAGTACTCTTGATCTTTCTGACGTAAAAAACACCCTGGGTTGCCAGAAAAACGGTAAGAGGTGCCAAACATTCACCAAATTTAAAAATACGCTAAAAGATTATTCAGAACCTGCCGCTAGCTGTTCGATCATTAAATATAACTTTTTAAAAATTTCTCTTACTTCTTATTCAACAAATTAGTATTTTTAGAAATATATTGTAATGTCTAATTTTCATTTAATAGCTTATAAAAAACAACATAGTTTATAAATTATTGTTATTGAACTAAATTTTATTTAATTTACATTAAAAGATTTCTGGTATTAACATCATGTATTATAACGGCCAAGCTAGCAGTCATAATACATGACGGCTACCTTAGCGATAAAAAATTTCATTTGGCATGGCTGAGGTCACTAAAGGTTTATTTATAACATAGATTATATCTAGGTGAAAATGTGCTTTAGGTCCATTACTTGGCGCGTTTTCAAAACCGCCGATGCCATGGCGAAAATTCTACCGCTATTTCAAAATGAAACTTAATTAGCGACCAATGAAAAGGCTAAAGAGTATTTAATGAGCATGCGCGAAAAAATGTTTCACATTCGTTAGTTGGCGAAGTAGGGGACCTAAAGCGTAAATTAACCGCTCTCTATAACCTATGTTAGCTCCTAGGTTTTTTTAGGTAGCCGTCATATTATTTTTTCCGGTCACCATTTTTAGCGATATATCTAGCTAGTAGTTATAGTAAGTAAGTACCGGGTTTTCTCATTACACAATATTAAATTTCAAGATTTAAACTGTTATCCGGGTAAAGGTACACTGTTATCTGGTATTCCTTGATTTTTTTTGACGCCAAAATGTTAATAACAAAATGGCAACCCCAAAACTATATTAGTTAAAGCTATTTAAAATGGGAGGTTTACCAGAAATTAAATTTTATTGCCAAATTTTTTGTGAAACCAAGGGCTACCTAGTTATCCTTTCAAAACAATTTATGTAAAATTTTGTGGTAAATTCTGGTTTATGTTAAATTATAAGCAATATTAGGTTAATCTGCTCTTTAGGTCTCCTACTTCGCCAACTCGAGAATTTGATGCGATTTTTCGCGCATGCTCATTAATTACTCTTTTGTTTTAGCCTTTTCATTGGTCGCTAATTAATTTTTACTTTGATATAGCTGTAGAATTTTCGCCATGGCATGTGTGATTTTGAAAACTTGCCAAGTAGTGGACCTAAAGCACATTTTTACCCAATATTATTTGGCCTGAAAAAAAAAATACTTACATTGCATATGAAAGAATTTCACCAAGACGTGAATTAAAATATTTTAACATTAAGCAAGTTAAACACTTTTTTCTTCATATTTTGGCTCTCTCATAAAATGGTTTAATTTTTCACATTTGAACTATGTAATTTTAAATGTTTATTCACATCTTGAGATCTAGAACTTTGATATGAGCAATGCCGACATTCATAACCTTTTCGTTGATGGCTTAAGATATGTCTTTCCAAATTGCATTTATCCCTGAAACTCTTGCAACAAAATTTGCACCGAATAGGTTTTTCTTCTGTATGAATCATTATATGCGCTCTTAACGCTCCACGCAATCTCGTTTTGAAAGGACAAAATGTGCAATCGTAATGTTTCCTTTTAGTGTGCGTAGTAACGTGACATTGTAGAGCTAAAGAATACTTAGTACTGTAATTGCAAATGTGACATTTGAACAAAAGTAGATTCTTGTGAACTATTTTATGAGCAGTTAAGTTACTCTTCAAATTGAATACTTTATAGCAAATGTCGCATGTAAATAGTTCTTCTCCATGTGGAACTGTTACGTAAGGTAGTTGATGGGATCTGATACATTCATCAGTAAGATGCTTATCTGCATTCACGATCTGGAATATTTCTTTCGAAGCTTGGTATTCCATCTGATTTCATTTCCTTACTGTGAAAGAGGCAATGTCTATGAGCAAGAAATTATAATTTCTTTTCACTTATAATACTGAACTCTCACAAATTTTACTTATCAGAAAAAAACTATTTTCGTTCATGAATTAAAATTAGATTTTAAACTCATCAATACAGCACTTTATTTATTGTTAAATCCCAGGTGTTTGACCATACTTATGCCAACTAATATTTTTCTGGGTGTCTAAAATTATTCACTAATAGCCTGTTTGAATAACACTAACAATGTAGATTAAAGCCTGATCATGATCAAAATAATAGCCACACTGGTTAGTAAATATATTGTGAAATGAACTAATTCTGAACACCATTAAATGGTAATATCACACTATACCTATTCAATGTCACTAGGAACAAAAAATTATATAATAGTGTTTCTTTTTCATGTAAAGTAGAAATCCATTATCACTTTACAATCATTATTGCCATTAACAGTTGATTAATTTTAACTATTATACATTTAGACCGTCACAACTCAAAAGAATAAATTCAAATAGGGAAATTTTGACAAATAACTGAAATATTTTGGTAGAATAACCTTAAAACTTTTTGTTGAATTCGGTAAAACTGTACTTTAAAATGTCGTTTGGCGAACTTGGCAATTTTTTTTTTCTTTTTTCTTTTTTTTTTTTTTTTTAATCGTTTTTGTTTACGCCGATTACATTGCTAACAAGTATTTGGTTAAACATTCAAAACTAAAGCAACTTCCGTTGGATTTTCAAAATTCTAAAAACGATAAACCAATCAGAGCCTCGACTGGATCTAAATCAATCAGAACATGATTCGGTTTCGCCCTGCTTGGCGATCAATCACGGTCACAATTTGGCAAGAATCAAAGGGGCACATCCTAAAGTATAGTTTAACCTTGAATTCAATAAGAATAATTCTAATTACTTAAAAATAAGAAAGGAAAACGTTCTTGTTAATTTTAAATTTTTGTGATGTTTCTCAAAGATTGATTTAAAAGATTGAAGTAAACGTGCAATACTTTTATAAAAGTATTCCTGTTAAATTATTAGATAGGATCAAAATAACTCGCTTTGTCAGTAAACCCCTTAAAACAGGGATGGGCAAACTTTTTCTATCTCGGGCCAAAAAACGAAAAAATAAAGTTTGGCGGGCCAACATGAATTTTTCTAAAATTTTAAAAACAATATAAAAGTATTACAATTTAATATATTAATGAGATGAATGCAGTTACGATTTCATTTTTAAAAGTTCCTTATATTGAGGTTCGAAGTGAGATGTACTGATTCTAAGGAACGAGGCTAAATGCTCATCTGTCAGTCTACTTCTGAAATAATTCTTTCTAAGGTCCATAGTTGAAAACACTTGTTCACATATATAAGATGAAGCAAACATAGCACTGATTTTCTGGGAATGAGATATTAAATTTAAGAATACTTTACTTTTGATAATCATTCGTAAAACTCTAACTTTGGCATATTTTGAAACAATTGTTTGAGATGATTGTGAGTTTACAACTCAATTAATTCAAGATGCAAATCTGACCCCATTGCTTCACAATTTACGTTGAATGGCATGGTAAAAATATTCAATTTTGCTCGAATGGCACTGAAATCTTGAAATCTGCGTTCAAACTCAAAATACAGTTTTTTCAAGCTGTCTTCATAATTCTTAAGGTTCTCTTCATTTACTGGGGGTATTGAATTTCACCTCGGGAAATGAGATAAGTCGTTCTTACCTAGCTGCCCAGAAAACATATTAAGTTTTAGTTTAAAAGCTTTGAGATGTGATCAAATATCGTCGATAAATTGATTTTTCCCTTGCATCTTAACATTCAAGTTGTTCATATGACAAAGAATGTATGTGAAAAATGCAAAGTCTGAAAGCCATTTTGTATCTTCTAACATTTCGCACTCCGCAGAACACTGTTTCTCATGGGAAAACGACACAATGTCGTCTTTCAGCAGCAAAACTCGCTTGAAAACACATCCTGCATTAAGCCACCTTATTTTCGTGTAATACAGAACATCAGAGTATTCAGTTTCACTGACTGAAGAAAATCTCGAAATTGCATGTGAGTAAGCCCACGAGATCGAATAGTATTTACAAGATTCATGACTGTATCAAGCACGGGTTTCATATTCAATGCAGATTTACACAGACCATCTTGATGTATGTCACAATGTAGA
Source organism: Latrodectus geometricus (assembly GCA_026290005.1). Lineage (NCBI taxonomy): Eukaryota > Metazoa > Arthropoda > Arachnida > Araneae > Theridiidae > Latrodectus > Latrodectus geometricus. The sequence goes on along the minus strand of JAPDSC010123891.1, from coordinate 861 downwards.
AAAACAACATTGTTCCCAGGATAGTTTTGATTAAAGAGTCCAAGAAATCCAGATTTTTTTCCTCTCATATTTGGTGCTCCATCGATCGTAATATTACATATATTTGTTATAGGCACTTTCAAAGTTAAAAGCCCTTCCTGAAATTCACGAAAAATATCATATCCCGTTGTAGTTCCCTTTAAAGAACGCATGCACGCCAGTTCCTCAATAATTTCAAAGTTCTCATCAACACCTCTTATAAATAATACTAATTGAGCAGTATCATTTATATCAGTGCTTTCATCCATAGCTATGGAACAAAATTTAAACTAGTCAATCTTTGACTCTCATAGTGATGCCAAATTTTTTATCGATGGCTTCCATTCTAGTAGTCACCGTTTTTCGAGATAAGCTTACAGTCTCAAAATTATTTTTCTTGTCTGTACATAAAACATCACAAACTTGGAGCATGCATTGTTTAACGAACTCCTCATCACTTTATTATTTTTAGCAATATTGTATGCTACAATGTAACTTGCATGTGTAGCTACTTCTTGAATACTGTTTACCTTCTTGAAAAAATTTTGCCAACCTGATAATTTTTTACAAAGACTTTCTGTATTTTATTTTTTATTTATTTATTTATTTATTTATTTTTTTTTTTCATATTCGGACATTGCTTCGTAATTGGAATTCTTATGCTTGGATGTGAAATGACGGGAAATGTTATATTCTTTGAATACTGCTACAGCTTCATTGCAGATAAGACACACTGGTTTATCTTTTAAAACTGAAAAAAAATATTTCCATGTCCATTCATCATAAAAGAGCGGCACTCTGAATCAACTTTACGTTTTTTAGTAGCCATTTTGGGGTTGAAAT
>JAPDSC010123874.1:0-16591 GCA_026290005.1 Latrodectus geometricus | reverse complement strand
AAGAAAGCTCTTATGAGAATAAGAGTTTTCTTGGCAGTGTTTTATCAGAACTTTATAAAGTGTTTTTTTATGGTTATCCAACACATTGATTTATTTGCTTCCGTTAAATTTGCTAAGCAATTAAAATTAAATCTGTTAACTATTTTAAATTTATTAAATCTGCTTTGAAATATTAATTTAATTCAGCACAGCTCTGTTGCACATAGCAATATTAGCAACTTCTCTTCAGTTAACAATAATCGAAATACTTTATTCTTTAAAATTAATTAAAATATTCCACAAATTATTTTTCTCATTTATTGCAGTCACTACTACCCTAAATTGTATGACTGGCATTTGCATCATAGTTAATGATCATTTTCTTTTCTATTCTATAATGATTTATAATATTTGTAAATGGTTTTGTATTTCAATCATTAAAAATAAGGTAATTTAAATAAAAAAAAATTCCTTCCTTCTTTAAGTTCTCATAGTAAATAAGAAAAATGAGTTAGGTCAATGTTAGGGTGTAACATGTGAAATTTAGATCATTAAGAATGAAAGTTCTTCATTTCAGGCAATATGCATTATAGAAAAATTGAAGTTGTGAATATTCGGATCCAAAAGGGTTCTATTGTGAATACAAAGATCTTGAATTAGAAAACACCAACTTATCTTTAGTCAGTTTTTAGCAGATAGTTGAAAATGATCAATTAGGATGAAACTTGATTTTTACTATATTTAGGCTAGCCATTGTAATTTCTCATGAAAATTTAAAGCGAGCAATAGTCCTCTTATTTTTATAAGGGAAAGGATCATTAGATTAATTACTTTTTTAGCATTCCTGTTCTAATTCACTCTGGGACATTAGAAAATTAGTATGCAGTCATAAAATAATTGAAATCTAAGCTGACATTTTCAGTCATCTTACATTTATTAGGATGTTGCATATTCATGTAGAAGCATTTCTATCTTTTCCTCAATATTAGGTTTGCTTAGATGCCAAAAGATTATAAAATACCTATGCTGATATCTGTCTTGATTCCAAATTATTTCCTGATATTGCATCCTTCATTTTGATTAAAGATCCATCTTGCAAAGTATGTCTTCACAGAATGCTGTAGTGCATGCCATTCTAACAATTTCTACTCCATCTTGAGGTAGCTTAACAATTTAAACAACATGGCAGGATTTTTGATAGAAATGCCTTTAGTATTGAATATCACTTCAGTGGTTTTCAAAATTCATTTAAAGTCCAAAATCTTGAACTTTTCCTTTCTATTGATGTGTATATTGTCAGGAAAGATCCTTTTGATCCACTTCATGAATTCATCAGCATCTCACAGGAGAAATAAATTTCCTAAATTCAAGATGGAGGTGCAAACTTTTATCAAAAAATTACTCATCTGTTTGGATCAGGATTTTTAGTTAGATGATGGCACTACTATATTTTAATAATTCTACTGATGCTAAGCCATTTTTAACATTTTGCATTTAAAAAGTTTTAATAGTCTGAACAATATATTTGGGTAGATTGTACTCTATGTTTCTTGAAAACAGAGATGATAAAAGAAGGTATCAAAACTTCTGAATAAAATAGGAAGTAATTTGATCCTGACCATCTAATGAAAAGTTAGCATTCCATATATGCTCGTTTTTGGGGCATTTGAGTTTTTGAAAGAGACTTTGTTTACTTTATTATTTAGAGCTGCTGTTTACTAGTTTCAATTTACTGTCTGATTGCAACTCCTTTCACATCAAGTTTGTTCTTGTTTTTGCCAGGATTCTGCATATTTTTGTGTGGTTAAAATGTAGAAATGATTTACATTATTTTATCATTTTATTCCTATATTTTCATTTCTAATTTTAAGTCTTATTTCACATGTATATTTTAAAATTTCTTCTTTATTTAAACAAATAATTTATTCTTTGTTAAAAGCTAATAATTAATTTCAAACTGTAATTAACTACATTTTGTGAGTTTCATCCCCTAAAAAACTGAATACTACAAATTTTCAAAAACACATCTGAAAAAAATATCACTGTGTAGTGGGGAAAAAAAAAAAAAACAGTAATGCAAATATTAAAAAATTTATATGTTATATGTCTTCCAAATAACTTGATAGAAAAATATTTTTATTGAGTTTTCAGATTATCAATGAGTATGAAATTTCAGCTAACTTTTATTAATTGATTGTGATATAAATTGAAATATTTTTAAATTTAGTAATCATCAGTTAAATTTATAACCAATTTTGTTATACTATTTGTATATAAAATTGTATAGCTTTGTAACTAAATCTCTATGTTATTAATATTTGAAGAAACATTTAACGTGACCAATGACTGTATTTTTGTTTTATAAAATTTGTTTAAATACTGAAATACTTTGAAATACATTTCAGGAAGAAGCAATTCTTGCAATTAGCCAATATGTGAAGGATCATCCTAGAGCATCAGAAAGAGAAATACAGAGAGAAGTTGAAAAACAGATAGCTATTTTTATTGAGAAAATCCAATAATTGAGATTTAATAATATTTCTACTTAATTTTTTTTATATATATTTGTAATGTTAGATGTATTTATCTTTTGATGTACCAGTATTTATTTATTTTTTACCAATCTATTCTGAATTTAGAGCAGTATTTATTTATAAATAAGTCTGCTTAATAAGTTTGAAATTATTTTTAATGGTTATAGTTTAATTTCCTATGTGACATATTTATTTTTAAGATAAACTTTATTAAACTTCAATGTTTAATTTGCTTGCAATTAAATGATTTTTGCATAAAATGTGTTTAGAATTATTTAATTTATAATTTTGCTCTCATTTATTCTAATTGAAAGTAAGGGCATGCATTGATTTTTTTATTCATAAAAAAATTTAAATAGTCTCTCACATAGGACATTGTTTCTTGGAAAATATTTCCAGTTAAGAGATACCTGATGCTTTTTGGATTTCCAGTACTTTAAGTATAGTGAATCCATTTTCCTTTCTGTTAACAAAATTTTAATTAATAGAAATTACTAAAAGTAACTTTCTTAACTTAGATGAGTAAAAAACCAAAAGGAATGTCGCAAAAAGAAACAAATACTTTTTATAATTTGTCAAAAGATAGTCTGAACTAGAATTGTTATTCTTTTTTTTTTCCTCAGATTTTTTGTGTGACAATAGAGAAAATGCAGGCTGAAGGAACTTTTCTCACTGCAAATTTTAATAAAAGTATCTTTCCTTTCTTTAATGCATTGTAAAATTACCTGGCTACATATATTTTTAAAATTTAACTGATAAATTTGATTTTTTTAAAATAAGAACCATTACTTATTGCTAAATTTGATTCCATAATCAGGAGAATGAAGGGTTTCGAGACAGAATTGTCAGATTATGGAAAAGTCGGTTATATTATTGATGGATACCATGATCTATATTTATGGTCTCTCTTATTTAAAGCAAGTAATCATTATGTATTACATATGTATACATAGTGTGTATTACATAGTGATACACACTATGTATACAAATGTAATACATATGATACATACTATGTATTACATAGTGACATTATATCAGATGATTTATTTGAATTTCTTTAATTTTACATGTATAAAAAATTTAAAATGTGCATCATATTGGTGCATGTAAAGGACATTTTATTAATTAATATTTTTGGATTTAAAATTTTTGATAACTTCTCATCTGGCTTGGAGTATTTTCCAAATAAAGTATCTTGAGTTCCATAGAAGGCAGTTAAATGTTTTTATTTAGTGCAAATGTCCTAACAAAGCAATAAATTCTTAATAGCGAGCATTATTAAAAAAAATCCCTTACACAATTATATAAAATTTATTGGACTGATAGAATTTATTTTTCGAAACTACATGTTAAAGGAACTAATTAGTATATTGAATTTTTGATATGTTTTGTAAAAAGTTGACTACAGTAAAGTGTTTTTTGTAGTATTACAAAAATGTGAATTTTTTGTTATGGAAATACATTTCTATCTCCTAGAAAATTTAGAAGCAAAAAAATTTTTTTTAATATAAAATTTTGCTTTAAAGCAGTAATGTAGAAGTCTAAAATTTCTACTACTATTTTTCAGGATAAAATTTTTAAAAATCTGGGATTTCCATGTAAATAAGGAATAATAAAAATTAAAAATTTTCATAGGCTCAATGATGATGTCCAATAACATGAGGTTTGTGTTCATTAAAAACAGCTTTGATAAACTTTCATGATTAAATCAGCTGTGATGTAACTTTTGAAATTTACAAAAGCCTTGTTCTATTTCTGAGTGAGCAGTTTTTCAAAAATCAACATTAAGTACATGTCCTTATTTTATATATTTCAGCATTATAGAAATTTTGAAGTAATATTAAAACTTGTAAGTGGTGCAATGTGAGTGTTTAGAATTCATACACTCATAGCATCATTTACATTATTAATTATTTACATAATTTAAGTATGATTATTTTGAAAAATAAATGCCGTTGGAAATAACTATAAGAAAACTATTTGCATCTGAGAAAGGTGTAAGTCATAATAACATTGAAAAATATGGATTATTTTATCATTAAAAAAAAAAAAAAAAAAAAAAAAAAAAAAAACTTGTATGATAAAAAAGAAAAAAATCAAATATAGAGAAAAAATTTCATTGGAAAATTGCATTACTTTTTACTTTTAAAATAATCATTTCCTTCCAAATTTTTAAAAAGATTATAATTTGTTTAAGCAATATTAATTACAATTCTTTTAAGAATGAACTATTGTTTGAAAATAGTAGTGACTTACTTTATTAAAGCTTATTCTAATTTGTTTTCCTGTTATATTTTTTTAGTTATTTTCCTTCAAATTAGTTTGTAGAATTTTCTTGTCTTTGAAAAATCTATTTTTGGTATTCATATTTGCAATTTGCACTCAAAAATAAATGAATGAATGATTTATTAATGAGTATTAAAAATTGAGTTTTCAATACTTTAATTGAAACAATTAATAAAATAAAACTAATTTAAAAAGTATGTAATTATGGTGATATTTTAATATTAGTTTATATTGTACTTTAATTGGTAATTTTTTAAATTAATATTTTTAATAAGTATTTAATAATTGTTTGTAATTCTCATTATATTAAGAGGATGTATTATTTGTAATAGGTTTATTGCTTTTGTCTTATAACATGTTTTTTAATCAAATTCAGAAAAATTTTATTGAATTGCTTTTTTTTGTTATAAATTTATGTAAAAACTATGATGGGTACATTGTGCAATTTATGTTAAAATCTGTATACTAATAAATTCTTTCCTTTATTTTGTTAGTATTTGATTTTTAAAAGTCACTGTTAACATCAAAAAATTAATTTAGTCATTAATTTTAACTGATAAAAATTTTATTATTAAAATAATTTTTATTTTAATTTTGACAATATAAAACGTTTCCTAATTAACTTGCTAGTTAAAATTCTTTTTAAAAAATATATTTTTCAAAAGTAAATAATTATATTGCATTTTCCATATTGAAATTTACTCATATTTATTAATTTGTTATTTTATACATATTTTACTAATTTAAATTTAAAAGTATATTATTATCATGTGAAGGCTTTGACTCCAATAATCAGATTTATAAATTAACATTTAAATGATTTTTCTGTTATACTATCTGTAATAGCTGTGTGTCTAAATGTGGGAATTGGATAAGCAAAAAAACTTGGGAAGTAATATTGCAACTGCCAGTTAATCGATTGCCTGCAGCAAGAAACTTATTACAAAATTTGGGAGTCATTTATGGCTTCATTGATAGATCACGGGAATAAGTAAAGATGTCATTCATATTATAACAATCTGTTTATATTCCCTAATGGTGGTGCTATTATCTATGAGCCAATTCGTATTTCCACCCTTTTTAGACGGAGCTCTGATAAAAAAACAGAAGGTTTTCTTCCTGACTTCATTCGCCAAGTGTCGTAAGTAACAGCAACAACATGAAGCAATTAGTATTTTGTATAGTTTATCCTTATTTATTTCATTGACAGTTCCTATGTTATTGAAAAACATAGAATTCAATATAATTTATTAAGTGAATTACAGCAAATTATCCAATTGCTTCTTAAAAGTCACTTAATCATTGTAATATTAATTTATAATGAAATTCTAAGATATTTTGCCACCATTGAGTCTATATAATTGACAATTCAAGGAAATGTTGATGCAATGATATCTTACAGTTATTTATTATTAAATAAAATTTCCATTAAAAATAAAAATTATGTTTTGAAGTTGTATTAATGTGTGAATATTTTAAAGGAATTTTACTCACTGTTGAATACATTTTCTTGGTATTCTGTTAGAATCAATATACATATACTTACTTAGTTTTAAACTTATGTTGCACTTTATGAATGAAAAAAATAACTGTATCACTTGTTATCCTCAGATATTATTATAATTTGCATATATGATTTACTGTTTTCAAATACTGATAAAATGAATGAACTGTAATTATTTTATACAATGAAGCTCATAATTGTCAGGCATTAATTTATCTTAAAATTGAAAAAAAAAAAGATTAAAAAATTTTTATTGAAAAAAATAAAATATAAATTTAAAAAGATATTCAACATAATGAAAAACACAAAGTATAAACATGGTTTATTATAAATAAAAATGTACAAGGTTTTGAGATATAACTTTTTTTTTTTTAACTGATTAACAATTTGAAACCAATAAAGATAAAATTTCAGTATTTGACATGCAAAATTTTAAAATATATATTTGTATTAAATACCATAAAAATAATCTTGTGAAAAAATATAAAATATCCTCATAACTATAACATCCTAAGTATGAAACACTTTATGAAATTCCATGAAGGAATTTCTTTTACTATTTTGTGAACTATTATTAAAATAGGTACTTACAGTTTATGAAGACTACTTTTATATATCACCAAAACAGGCCAATGGAAAAATTAATATGATGACTGCCTTAGACATTAATGTAAGTTATACAAGTGTTAAAACAAAGAGTATATTTTAAATATTATAGTCCCGCCAATAAAAATTTTTTCTTGCCCAATATCAGCAAAGTAATCATAATATATAAGTACCATAAAATAATATGAAAAATAATTATAAATTAACATAAAACAAGTGATATATACAAAGAACAAAAATTTGTTCTTTGCCACTTAATAAATTATAATCAAATTTGATGTATTTTAGATAATAAATCTTCAAAGTACTGTTATTTCCAAAAATGTAATAAAACATGCATATTTCCGGAAAGTAAAAACAATGTAATATATATGAATCAAGCAAATAGATTATAAGTATACATAAATATATGCAAATGCATCAATAATTTCAAGAATCTTGTTTTTGGTGATTTTTCAAATTTAATAGAGCTCTAATAAATAAAATATTTTAATCATTTACTAATTGGAAGCTATCATTTCCCTTATTTTAGTATGAATCTTAATAAATAAGCTTCAAAAAAGAAAAACTGTGAATATATTATTTTTGGAATAACCTATCTTTTTTTAAATCTATTCCACAGATCTACAGACTTTATATTTTCAAAAAAATAAATGCAAATGTACTTGACTATAAAATGACCTACAATAAAATAATATATTCTATAAATATACTTATTACCAACCCTTATTATCTTTCAAGTTTGTTTAAATGTCCCCAAATTCTAAACTGGAATGAGAAGTACTATCTACAGAAGATAGCTTTCTGGAAGATAAGTTTTGATTTTCCTCATTTTCTATAACAGACCTAGAATTTCCAACAGTAAAAGATTTATTATTAATATCACCATGCTCTTCACTACTTGGTGATTCTATTCCATTGTCCCAACCTGGAGATGATGGGTGTATTGGAGAAAGGCTAAGTGACATGCGATCTTGTATCAGTTGTTTATATTCATGTATTGATTCATTGAGCGACCATAGTTGGCATAATAAAGACATATCTAACTGACGAAGGCCCACCTGTAAAGTAAAAGAAATTATGTTTAATTACATAAAATATTTCAAATTATATGCATAAAATTATAATAAATATTAATTATATATATATATATATATATATATATATATATATATATATATATATATATATATATATATATGTGTGTGTGTGTGTGTGTGTAACTTTTATTTTTTAACTGATACTTATGATCATGTATGTACTTACTAAATAAACAAGCTTTTAACCCTTTCTTAAAAGGCAAGGGAGCAGAGCAAATCTAGTAATATTATCATCTTCAATTAAAAGACATTTTTACATCCAATTATTTTAAATTCCATTTTTTTTATCAAATAATAAGGATGTAATTTTAATATTTTCCAAAATATATATAAAGCTCACAAAAATCCAAATTATGCTAATAATTTGTCCTTTTAGAAACCAAATAATTCATCAATTTGAAAGATAGCCTAGTCTGCTATTTACAGGAATAAGCATTGAGAAATAAAATTTAATATATAAAAAAACTATATAAAACGTCTTTCTTTGTTAATAAAAAATATCCAAAACAACTGATCATATATAAAAAATTCCATACAATATTATAAAAATTTACATTAAATTTCTAAGAAGTAGACATTTTTTTTAACCATAAATATAAAGTTTTTATCAAACTAAAATATTGTTCTAACTTCAAATTATAAATCAATCATAATTTGAGGATTAAATATTTATCTTATTTACCCTTTAGTGGGAAAAAAATGAAACACTATTAAAGATTTTAACTAAACACAAATTTAAAAAGTAAAATGTAAATCAGTTTTTTAATGTTTGGTAACAAAATATATTGGTATTCCTTTTAGCCAAAAATGTAATCCATTGCAAAAGTAAGAAATTATCAGGAAATAAAACAATCCTAAACCGATTATTAAAAAAAAATGTTAAACTTAAGAAAATTAAATGAATAAAAGAAAGTATAACAAAATAACTTTTATAAAAATTTAATCAAGTCTATACTGCATAATTTTTCATAATTCTATAAATGAATCAGTACTTTCTATGGCTTGTAACTCATATAACCACCAATGAAAAATAACTATTAACAATTTTTTTTTTTAAAGAACCTTCTTTTTCCATGTTTTAAGAGAAAAGTATTTCTCTAATTTGTGTTGTATAAGAGGAAGACAAAATGCATGCTCTTTTCTGAGAGCAGAGTACCGGATCTTTATTTTGAAATTGGTTTATAAAAATTTGAAACGGTAAAGTTTTTCACTCACTTTAATTCAGTTATTACTAGTGACAACAAAATATCTACTGAAGTAAAACACTGATTGCTTTTGGCATAAGAAGATTCTTTAATACTGAGTTCAAGTAAGTTTTTAATTTACAAAAGTCTAGTGAGGGCAGTCTTGACACATGCTTCTGTGAACTGGACTATGATTGAATTGGAGGAAAATACTGTTGCAGAATTTGAAAGGGAGATTTTGAGGAATATTCTTCGTGAAAAGATTTTAAAGAAAGAGATTCAATTCAGAATTATATAGGACATATAAACAACCTGATATTGTTAAATGTATTAAATAGAATGAACTAGATGGCTTATGTTCTTCTAAAATATGGTGGCAACACTTAAATAATTTCTGCATTCAGACCTACTGCTATACTGGGCTAAGACAAATTTTTTTACAATTAAAGAGAAGAATTGGAGATAAAAAATTTTTCGGAAATCCTCATGGAGAAATCTTCAAAGAAACTCATTGGCTAACACTGGACTGTGTGTCCAATTATAATGATGTTTTGTATAAAGAACTGACAAATTGTATTTCACTTCTATATTGATAAAATGTTTATGCCAATTTTTATAATTATTTTCTGACGAATTTAGTTGTCATTCAATAGTTTTTTTTTTTTTTTTTTTTTTTTTTTTTTTTGCACATAAGGACATCACTACAAACATTGAAGCTTGAAGTGAGACTTGAATTCACAAACTGTTGAATTGAAAATTAGAGCACTAACCATTTGCTGTGTCAGTTAGGCTATAGCTGACCATTTTTAATTTTTTAAAAAATAATCACAAATCCATTCTTTCAATGAAACTGAAAAGTGTATTTCAAAAATTTTTTAAAATATTTCTTTAACAGAAAAATATTATAAAATTTTGAAAAAGTAAGGAAAATAAAAAAGCAATTCTAACTATGATAAAACATTTGGAAATATTTCACAAAAAACATTAGAAAATATTAATTAAAAACAAAAGTATAAAATGCAGATATTAATAGTAACACTCCTATCATTTTTCTTATACAGTATATTCATATAAAACATTTATAAATTTAGTCAATATTTGTTATTATATTTTATCTGATTATTAATGTAATTTAATAAATACATTAACAGAGAAAGCTTATTTGTTAGTCTTTGAAAAATGGTGGAATTATATTAAAATAATTCCATTGGAGTATTTAATATTTTTGTATTCATTCTAGTTACAGTAATTTAATACAATTAGTATAATACACTTCCAGTAATATATTTTACTGTACTTTGATTAACTATTACAGTATTAAAATACTATCTCATCATTTTTATTATGCATATTTATGTTTAATTACATATTGTTTTTTCTGCATCTTTGCTTTCTAAAGTTCTTTATTAATATTCTAACAAGATATCTTATATTTTCTTAATTCATTAAATAAATATATTCAATTTTATTATAAATTTATTGATTCTGATCATAAAGATTTTATCAATCCAGAAATAAGATTCTGTTAATTAGGATCAAACATAGAAGTCAATGTAGGAGATTCTGAGTACAAAAATGTTATTTTCAGTTAAATTCTTCTTCTTTGTTATTTTCAGTGAAATTTTAGTCAAAGTCTTATAAAATAATGATGTTTCCTAAAATTAGTTAAAAAAATAGTAAAAAAATTGAAATTCTTTTTCCAATTTACTTAATGAAAATTTGACAAGTTTAAGAAGAACTTTCATGACATAAATAAACCCCTGACTATTAACCTAAGCTTTTATGTTTTTCATAATTTTGTATTGTGTATAAATTTGAGACTGAAATCATTTTATCATGAAACAGGACCTATCTGTTTTGATTCTTTGCTACAGTGCATAAATTTAACTAAGTGAAATTTAAACATAAATAAATTCAATTTTCTTGTGATAGGTATTACAGAAAATGATAAATTTAGAATAAATGTAAAAAAGTAAATAAACATCTGTTAAAAGCAATAAAAATGAAGCAAAAATGATCAAAACTCTTAACTAATTGGATCTAAAACAAAAGTAAATAAGTTAGTTTTGAAGTGTATGGTAAAGTCTGAGAAATTAAAAGGAAGAACTTTTCCAATTAAAATGTCAATAAATTTTTCAATGATAAGAAATAAAACAATATAACAGGTTTATAGAATAAATATTTGCCCTAATTGAATAAGACTCATTTTAAAGTGAAAACATTTTATGCAAAGGCGCCTATGATAGTAAATTTAAAATAAAATATAAGATCTGATCATCTAGTTATGATTATAAATTTTGATAGAAATAAATAATGCATAAACAATAGTACATATAATTATGTTAATTATTTATAAGAAATAGAATTGATATCAGAATATATACATAAAAATTGAATGATAATCTCTTCACACTGTTATGGTTAAACTTTTAACTACAGCATATTTTCAACAAAAAATTTCTCATCCTACAAGATATGTTATTAAAAAGAACTTTGATGGTTAGTTATATTACAAACCATTTCTTTTCTCAGTAGGGCTAGCTGCACATCTAATCTACCAGACCTTGATTGACCTGACATTTCAGAGCCTGGGCTATCACGATCACTAATCAAAGTTTCAGAATTGTCATTACGTGAAGGCAATCTCTGTAAATTTGTTCTTTCTGCTATACCACGACTTAAATCTTGTTGGATCATTGTTCGCATAGTATGAAGCCGTTCCATTTCTTTCCATTGTGCACTACTAAAGTTAAGTAAACCACTCAAACTCTTAGGTAAAGGAGGAAGACCTTGAAGTGAAGCCATCAGATTCTAAGTGAATAACAAGAATAATGAAGTGAGATTAATTATATAATAAAGTAGAATATTCGTCACTAAAATAAATATACTGCTTATTCATCATAAAATAAATATTGTAGAACCTGTCAATATTAAACTTACTGAAAGCTATCTAACAGGAAAGAGATAATTAGTTTTTATAAAGCTAATAAAGTATTTTTCGTAGAACAATTAATCTAAGTTACAATATTTTAAATTAAGAAACTAATTTGTATATAGAAAAAATTGCTTATTAAGGAATGTGATTGATCAATAAGAATAAATTACAGTTGCTAATTTTAGAATACTAATTATAAAACAATGTTCTTTTAATATTTTTATTTAGAATACTATTTCATAACTTTAACCTAAAATATGTTTGTTTCTTCTCCTTTCCTATTTATCTGTTGTTATTTGATTAGATTGCAATGGCTTGCTTATGTCAACCTGAAAAATTTAGCACTGCAAAAAATCTATGTTATTTGAAATCTATGCTACTAGATTCATAAAATACAAAGGTATGTAATTTCAATTAAACATTTCAAGATATTTTTAGTAATTTCAATCCAATTATGCATACTATTGCTCTAAATTTTAACTTGAATTCACATTATTTTTTTATTATTTACATTGAATTTTATATTTTTATTTCAAAGCCAAATCTGATTTTAATTAAGAGTATATCGTAATCATAAAGTTTCTCACCTCCCGAGTCCCGAAAGAAAATAAATAAAAGGATGAATGAGAGGTCAAGGGAAGTTTATGTTGCATGCAATTCGGAGGAAAAACAAAATAAATTTACTGACGTAATTTGGTACTCAAGATTTCGACTTGAACATTATTTTTTTTAAACAATTACTTTTTTGTTGATTTATTTTGGCAATTTTTTTTCTTTATCAATAATTTTAAAATAAAATAGAGATTTTTTTCTGATAAAAATTAAAAGGAGTGAAATATTTTAGATTCCTATAGTTTATTTTTATTTTTGTGCATTTCATGTTACTATCAATTGCTTTCTGTTGAAAGCCGATTACACAAATGATAGATTATGCCACTATTTAATCTTCACTATTTTAATCTTTAATCATTATTTATGTGGAACAGGTTATCTTGACACAAATAAGGATAAAAACTCAGCACTCAGAGATTTAAACTATCGAATTTGGAAGAAATTCAAAGTATGGCAGAATTACAAGACAATTCGAAACGATTAGCTAGATGGTATTTTGGTGGAATTGCCAGTGCTTGTGCTGCATCATGTACTCACCCTCTTGATTTATTAAAAGTAAATGAATATTTTATTAGAGGTTATTTTAAATTATCTTTTTATCCTTAAAACTAAGAAGGAGTATTTTTAACATATTTATTCTTGTAAAATGTAATATTTTTTAAAGGTTAAGGCTATTTTCTTTATAATGACTAATATGTTTCTATTTCATGTATATATTAATAAGAAATTTTTTTATAATTATTTATAACTTTTTGTTTACATATATATTTGTCTTCAAAATTTTAATATATGATAGTAACAGTTTAATAACTTACGTAGGTTCTGATTAAAAAAAAAATCCCATCTTTTTTTATTGATATGATTTTTGGTAGTTGAGAATCGTTGCTGTTCATTCCCTCATAGGTGTGATCAAATATATACTTTTATATTTTACATGTGACTATCTTAATAAAATTCTGTTAAAAATAGCAAAGAAAGAATATTGGATTTATTTTTTAATTTTAAAATAGGAGATTAATAAAATCATAGTTGTTTTGGAATGGATTTAGTGTTTTCAGGCACTTTTCCCTAAGCAACAGTTCTGGTTACCAATATATAACATTTTATAAAACTAATTTTTAAAGTTAAATTTTACTTGTTTTTTTAGGACTAAATTTGCTTTTTTTAATACAAAGATAGTAAAAATTTTTCAGCATGTAAAAAAATTATAATTTTCACCAAAATATTTATATTACACAAAAATCAATTTTAATTTCTTAAAATAAATAATTATTGAAATAAATAGTACTATGAGTACAAATTAGTAAAAATAATTTTGAAAAATAAATATCTTATATAGTGTGTCTGACAACATGAAAAGAATTTAATATTATAATAAATATTATTCATCCTTTCCATTGAATTTCATATTCACATAATACCTAAGAGGGAATGAACAGCAACGATTCTCAACTACCAAAAATCATATCAATAGAAAAGATGGGATTTTTTTATTTATTTTTTTATTTTTTATCAGAACCTACATAAGTTATTAAACTGTTACTATCATATATTAAAATTTTGAAGTCAAATATATATGTAGACAAAAAGTTTTAAATAATTATAAAGAAATTTCTTATTAATATGTAATAAATATATCTGAGTAATTACATGTAAAATACTAATTTAAATTACTTATATATCTTCTTCTTCTTGAGCTTGTCAGATATGTGGCACCTCTGCATTGTTGCATTTTATACCATTACTTATATATTATATGATGCTTAAGTATGGGCATCACAGCAGTGAAATTTAAGTAAAATTAATGTGTAACCTTTAAATAGTAAAAAGTGTTCTAATTATGAATTTAATTATAATTAAAAGAAAAAAATCTCCTAATTATTAGAAAGATTTCTGAAATTCATTCAACATAAAATGTTGCAGTGACATTAATGTGTATGTACTATTATACTTACACACATGATAGATTCTATTAAATTAATGTATATGATTTCAAAATTAATATTGATCATTGGCAAAAATTTCTTTGATTAGATGAAATCTAATCACAGAAATTTTTGCCAACGATGCAATAATCTATTAATGATGAACAGTATGCCAATAAATATGACTGATAACATTTTAAATATAAATTCTCGGATTTTATTATGTGTTAAATTTTGTTCCTATGGTCTAAATATATTTTTTCGGTGCTTGTAATAAGTTTGTTATAGTTAAATACAATACTGTTGAAATATGTTATATTTTCATTTGTAGTCATGAAATATATACATTCTAATGAATATGTAAAATAGTTTCTTTTTTATGAGAAGGAATATAAAAATGGTTATGTCTAATTCATTCTTAATAATATATTAATGTAAATATTCATTAGAGTAAAAAATATAAATAAAATCCCCCCCTTCAGGAAAAATGTTTCATTTCAACATTCTCTCTTGTTTTCAGGGGAAATTGAATGTTATTCTAAAAGACCAACTTTTTATAAAAGCACTATATTTAATTCTTCTGGATTGACATAAATAATATTTTATAATTTTTAATTTCTCTAATAAATACAAATAAAAGTTTTTTATGTATTATAACTAGGGACAAATTTTGAGCTTTTCAAAATTTTATTTCTTCCTAAAATGTTTTACCTAGTGTTCCCAAAAAGGATAAATTACTGAGTATCTTGCTTTAAATTGTTGATATGAATAATACAATTTCCTTTTAGTAATGAAAAATAATGGGAGATCTCTTTATAAAATTGCTTTGGATGTATTAAATTAATGGTGGAATTAATATAATGGAAACCAATCATGGCTTATAATGTATTTTGTTGAATTTCTAAATAAACTTGGATTTTATGCAAAGAAATTGAAATATCAACAAGGAATCTTTTATATTTTTTCAATAATCATGAATTGTCTTTTTGGCTGACTTATGAAGTTTGTCAATGAGTGATCTAAGTATGATCCAAACTATTTATTAATAAAATTCTCAGGAATGACTACGATTGACATTGAAGTTTTTATAATTGTTGTCATTGTAATATTTCTTGTTATTTGATGCATTTTAGATTTTATTATGGAAAAATGCTGCAATTAAAAATTCATTTATTGTATTTAAGTATAATCTTATTTAAGGGGGGGGGGAAAAGAATAATCGTATGAAATTTATTTGCACACCTATTTCTGCATATAATTTATTTTTGCAACTCTGTTTAAGTTAATAAAAAAAAAAAAAAAAAGAAAAATCAGCTTCATATCTCCATTATCCATTAGTTGGTCATGTTGAAAAGTGCCTATTAATGTTTTAAGAGATTCAAATATTTTATGTAATACATGAGACAAATATATTTTTATAATTCTTTAAAAATAAAATAGCATGAAAACATTACAGAAGTCTTAAATGGATAATTAGCTTATATATGTGTATGAAATAACTTATAAAATTTATTTTTCAGGTTCATCTTCAGACCCAACAAGAAGGTAAAATTGGAATAGTCAGAAACACAATTAATATAGTTAAAAGGCAAGGAATTTTAGCACTTTACAATGGCTTGAGTGCTTCCCTTTTACGTCAGGTATTTTTATTGAAATATTGGTTGCATTTTTGTAATTTACAATATTTTTTATAATCTGTATGATATACACCACAAGTTCATGTCTATTTATGCACGTGATTCTCAATGTTTTGACTTCATTTACATGTTTTCCCCCTTGTTTTAATATTTTAAATTTCTTTTTATAGCAATTTTATTATATTCTTATTTAAATAAGTTTTATTGTCATACTTTGATCTTTCCAAATTTCCAAGAAAATGTTTTTTGGATAAATACAATTATATATGGAATCTTTCAAGAGAAAATA
>JAPDSC010123870.1:39659-56154 GCA_026290005.1 Latrodectus geometricus | reverse complement strand
TATATATATATATATATATATATATATATATATATATATATATATATTGATAGATAGATAAGAGCGATGGCATTAGACTCATGCATATTACCATGAACTTCAGAGATGTCTGACTTCGTGAAACGTATTCTCTGATACCAAAGAAATGAATGATTCTTAAGGGAGATAGATAGTGAGTTAAACATTTCAAAATCAATAATGATTTTTATGTTTAAAAATGTAATGTAATTTGTGATTGTCAAAATCTACTTTGTTCCGGCAGGTCTACTAAACTAAGGGGTAGAGACGACGGGTGCTATTCAAAGAAATTAGGATATTCCCCAAAAAATAACCCAATTGTACCAAGAGTATCAACAAGTACCAAGGAATTTTTGTTTCGGTAAAAATATGGTATGCAGTTAAACATTCTTGTTTGGTTTCCTTAATCGTGGTATCGGCCATAAGTCTTTGATTGCAAAAAACAACAGTTGATTCTTGGTTTAGGGGTTAGAGGCACGTTCATATTGAGTTGTATATGAATAGAAGTAAGTTCTTTGGTGTGCTGAATGCCTGGAGCCACTATGCCTGGAGAGTGCATTTTGCTTACAGTAAAATTTGTGGAGGTGGAATTATGGTCAGGGTAAGTTTTTTGTCATATTGACTGGAACCCTTGATCCACAATCGTGGTTGGTTCAACACCGACTTTTAATTTCCTATATAATAATATTATTCGTTGTTTGTAGTAATTATATGACTATATCAGTGATACTTAGCGTTGCAACATTCGCTACGGATTTGTATTATGCCATTGATTTAGCCGATTGGATTTGCCTGCCCAGAGTTCAGCATTTAATCGTATAAGAAGGCCTTATGAATGAGTTGAATTGTCGAATTGAGGTATACAGCAACCGCCCATAATTTTTAAAATAACTTTCATAATATTTAAAAGCCGAGTAAAATAAAACACTCCTTACCATTTAGTCATTTGTGGGGATCATTTTCCTGAGATTAAAGTCTGTAATTTTAACGTTGAGAATCTATTAATTCTTGAATAGGAATATATTGAATTTGTTTCTTTTATCATAGGTGTTCAAATACTTTTTGGGAGATAGTGTGTATATGAGAATTATCTTAAACATTTCTTCTAGTATATTAGACGATAAAAGCATATTTAAAAACAACGAACATTTAATTACTTTTAATGTCCGTTCAGATTCTGTGCAACTGGGTATAACGTTACTTCTTTTGAGCTAAAATACATTTAAAATTCCTTAATCTTTTGCAAATATGTTTTTATTTAGCATCTGATAGTAAAATTTGATTTCACCTTTTATTATAAAAAGTCTCAAATAGAAACGACACATTGCATTACTAAGTACAGAATGGAATGGAATTTAACTTAACGTACTGATAATCTGATTAATCATATTTTTATGATTTGTGTAAAATATGTATTACAATTACATTAGTGCAAAGCACTAATATTTAGGGATTGTTTTACGGGAGTAGTAATTCATCAGTTTACGAAAACTAAATATGACTAACTAATATTCTAATTAAGTATTATTTAGACTTTTATTAAAATATGAAATATTTTATGTCACTAAATTTTAAATACTTTTGAAGGAAACTTGCAGTAATATGTCATTTATTACCCTCTTAATAACAACTTTGTTACCTTATCTAATAGTTTCACTAATTAAAATTATTAAGAGAGAAATTATAAATTTCGTTTTTATACTTTTATAAAATGTTATATTTATTATTATTAAGTAACTATTTATCAATTGCATATGAATTTACGTCAAAAACTGCTTCAAGGATAAAATCTTTATTTATCTTTGATATAAATTAAAATTTTTGCTTCTTTATTCATTACACGAGGTAAAAAATATATTAAGCAATTCATAGTAAAAATATACCTAAAAATAGTTTAAATGATGCTTACTTATCTTATTTTAATCTTTGAAATACAAACTTTTGAAACTTTTTATTTATTTATCTGTAACAATAATAACTGTTAAATTCTCTTTAATTTTTAATACAAAAATGAATTAAATTTAAAATCAGAATAAATATATAACTCTACAAAAAAGAGAAAAACTTGCATTTATATTAAATCAGAAAGTTTGCCTGGTTTATATAAAATTTGAAACTCTTTTTTGGAAACTAATCAAAGATAGGAAATCCTTTTGCTTTCTATCGAACAAGTTTAAGACAAGAATTGCAAAGTTTGCAGGAAAGCTTTCTAATTTGATACGAGAAATACACATATATTCACCCATGTTCTCACCGATCCGAGAAACTTGAGTAAAAGTAAAACAGATAAATAAGAAAAGAAAAGTCAAATGCAACGCTTGGTGGCTTCAATTTTTCTTTTCAGAGTGACGAAAACCCTTAACGAACGTGAAACTTTATGAAATATTTATGAGTTCCTTTCTACGGGGCTCTTAGACGTAAAAGAAAGGAAACTCTGGTGATCCAACGGAATCAAATGAAAAGGTTAAACAACTGGGAACACACAATTTCTTTTAAAGAAAAATGATCGTGAAGCATTTTTAAAACAAGTGTCAATTTGCTAGGGAATTTTTATACGATAATCCTCATCTGTTCATATGAAAAACTAAGCACGAGTCAAGTAAATAAATGCGACAGTAAATATGTATATACATATATTTTGGAATAAAGTGTACTTAATTATTGCTATGAATTAATTAAGCAAGCAATTTTTACAAAACTTAGAGAGAAATAAAATATGAAAAGCGTAATAATTATTATTATGTAGTAATTTCACATTTGTTTTTTATTAATACTTTTAGAAGAAGCAATAAAGCAAGGACAAGACGTTTTATTAAATACTTAAACAACTAGAAAACAGGAAAAAAACCTGTTAATTATAGATTTTTATAGCTATGAAAATGCTTCGTCTAGTCCTATATTTTTACTAAAAATGCATTAACTAAAAATTTTTAAAATTATTTTTATTACCATATTAAATATTTTTATGAATATTTTCGTTTTTGCCCTTGTAGCTTTATTTTATTTTTTAAAATTACAACATAGTATGGCTAAAGTCTGCTGCAATATATTAAATAATTCATATTAAGGATTAAAAAAGATTTATTCTCAATAAAAATGTTGTATTTAAAGTCCCTAATAAAATAAACCATTTTAAGTGAACATCAATAATTTACGTTTTAAAAAGTGAATATAACGAAAATTATTAAATGCAAATATCTGTAAAATATAGTTCTATTTAATGTTAATTAATTAATACCTAAAAAACTTTTTAATAATTTTTTTTAATATCTTTGTTTGTATTTAATAGATTTTCTTTTTTCTGTGTTTGATTGGGTTGTTGTAATTTTTGTGATAATTTTAATATGTGCTGAACACCACTATATCTTATACTTATTTTTTCATTTATCAAAACTATTACATTTGGAATTAAACTAAATTGTATAGATATACGTTGTTTAAATATTTGAATTTAAGTAAGTAAACACACTGAGACGAACACATAACTATGTATTATATACCTTATTAATTACATGAGGAAATAAATTATTTTGTTTTTATATATTATCTGGTTAAATAATTGTACGGCAATTATTTGGGGTCATATTTTCAATCATCGCAAAAATATTTATCTGCTAATTAATTATAACGTATTATTTATTCTTTTGAATCACAAATTATCTATCGTAATGAGAAAATTATAATTCAGAACTATTAAACATATTCCGTTTTGAAGCTAAAATTGTTATTTTGTAGAAGCATATTTTTTTGTATTTCACATTCAAAAAAAAAATTAAATTATTTTAAATGTTATTTAACTGGCGGACAATGGTGCATTCAGTGAATGTATTTTTCACTGAAATATTCCTAAAATATATTTATGTACTTTCATAGATTGGGACAAATTACATTCCATTTGAAATTTATATTTTCTCATGGCATATATAAGTAATTAATATTTTGCATGCGGTAAATAAGTTATAGAATATTTTCCTTCCATCTTGGAAAACAATCTTTGAAAATTGAAATTTTAATATACTGCAGCGAGAAAAAGTGATAAATGTCTTATTTATTGCAATATTTTACTTTCTAGATATATTATTAAGTAAAATAATAAATTGTATGCAGATAAATAGATTAAGACTAATCCAGAAGCACACTGAAATCTAACTCAAAAGGAAAAAAAATATTACGCATATAATCAATAGCATTGAATAAAAATTTACAGGGTGTCACTTATGACTTGTCACGCTCACAATTACGAGAACGTAAGGTAGGGGTATAAGAGGACCTATGGAAAAGAAGGAAATGTGTTCTTAACCGACCCGTATGACGCTCCGTTCTATGACCTTATATGTATGAACTAGAGGACGCCTGTTGATGATGTTATATGTGGTACACAGAGGAATGTGGATGTACACAGATGACAGTAGACGAAGTACACAAAATCGATCAAAGTATCATCTCTAGAATGTGACAATAATTAAAAATGATGGAAAAATCAGTGTTCTTTACAGGGTAAGTCTCTGAATGATGACTGATATTTGGTAATTACTGACAAAAGAAACATGACGGCAAGAGGAACAGACACGCACAGTAGCTGACTTGTCACGTCAGTTATCATCAGCCGCGGGTACGAGTTTCATGGCCAACCTTAAGCACAGTATGGTCTATATACTCACTGGCCTGTCTGATGTTTTCCACTCACGGCAACTCATTATCCGTGTATTTGCTCAGGCATGGTGTGAACGTTGAATTTCTGTTTATGTATAAAACTTTTTGTCCAAACCGTTGAACATTGTCAATGACTGCCTTCAATCGGAGGATATCACTCTTATGGAATCCCCAACATTCCAAGAATGATTTGGATTCTGTTCTTGGAACTAAAAAAAAAAAAGAATGATTTCGATTACGTTAATAAAATTGCATAGTTTAAGAATTGAATTGCAAGTAATCTAACAATTTTTATATCATATTCTGAATTGTGCTTACTAAATACGTATTTTTGCCAATTATTCAAACACAAACAATTGCATAATTGCAATTGTTTTTTTTTTTTTTACCTTATAAAATATGATTAATGAGATATTTTTAGATTTAGTCTTATTTCATTTTTATTTTTGCTTTAATAAATTTAAGTAATTTAATCAATTTCGGAAATGTCATGAGGGCTATTAAAATACTTTACTTGCAATTTAGATCTAATCATTAATGCTATTGTTCTTGTTTTATTTTAAAAGTTATTAATATTGTCTTTGATATGATTTGTTATATATATTGCCATAAAAGTTGAATTAAATAATGTTTTTAAAAACTTGCATAAATCTCCTATATATGATGAAAAAAAAACTTTCTTAAGGGGATATTATTTTATTGGTAACACAAAGAGAGAAATTCCATTTAATAAATTCAATAGTCTAAACTGTATTCAGTATCGGCAAAGTCTTCAAGAAATAGAACTTCGATAATACAATATGATCAATCTCAAATAGACGCCGATCGGTAGAGAAAGAACCCATAAGATCTCTTGAAATCTACGCCAATTCGTCAAGAAAAAACAAAACGCTTCGTTGTGACATTGAGAGGCCCCGAACGGAGATGGAATTTTGAAAATCGCTGCTTTATCGAGTTTGGAAACTCATTGTGACAAATTCCCATCCCAAGAAACAGAAAACAATAGATCTCGTTTCTTTCCCCCCTTTTATTCCTTATTTTCCCCTTTTCTTTCAAAGTAGGGGAAAAGGGGAATTTTTGTGTCCCGAGGAATGAGAGTCGTCAGTTTTCTTGTAAAGGGACTATACTTGAGTTTCCATCAACCTAATGGTTTCCTGAAGAACATTTTTTTCTCTACTAACCTTTTAGGAATCGGATTATCATCCGTAAGCAAGGTATAACCTTTTTGCACTTGACTTTTCTAAAGTTTGTCATGCAAAAATGGAAGGAGAGGGATTTAGACCAAGTTTCCGATGGAAATTAAAAACGAAAGCGAAGGGGAAACTTATTTTTTGAAATGTTTCTTCACGCAGAAAAAAAGTAATTTGAAATGACATTTTAAAACCATTCGATTTTTTTTTTTTGGAACTTAAGGAAATCAAAGTTTTATGAGAGAAGTGGAGGTAAGCCAAATCTATTTTTATTGATTTTATTTGGAACATAATAATGTTAGAACTAATGCTTACAAATAATGCTATAATGTTCTAAATTAGAACTTTTAGGATTCCCATAAATTGATATTTGGGAACAGTGCTAGAGCTATATTTAATTAACGCATAATAGTCGAATATTAATTTATATTTCGAATAACATCAGTTTGCTTTCAACTGCTTATGTGTGTTAAATTTCAAAAATGTTATTTCTCAAATTAGTTTATTTTGATTATTTTGTATTATGCATTAAATTTATGAGTCGCATGTACAATGCAATAAGTTCTTTAGGTCATAACATACAACTAAAAATTAATTTCTAAACTATAAATATTATAAACTGCTTCTTATTTAACAGAGTTTATTTTTTACCTTGGCAAATATTCCTGTCACGCTAACGAAAATATTGTTATTTTGAAAAGAATATTCAGATGAGCAAAAATTCCTAAGCAAGATAATATTATCACATTAAATCGTAAAGTAACTTTCTCAGTAGAAAGTTTAATCTTAATTTATAAGCAAACAATTATTTTAATTTTAAAATCGTCAAAAACTTAACTATTTTATACAATAGCTAATGATAAAATATCATTTATGCATTATGATTTATCTCAATGTAATAAGAATAAATTAAATATATTTATTACTTGTATAAAGTATAAGGTGATAGTATATGGTGATTAAGTGAGAGATAATATAAATGTGTCAGCATTAAATTATATACATTATATTACTCAAAACACACATTTTCAAGTTGCGAATTAAGCTTAGATCTTAAATTAAGTTTATTTAGTTTTAACTTCAGTCATTTTTTTTCTGAAATATTAAATATTTTGTGTTATACAGTGTTGTTGACGTAATACTAAATGTATAAAATCTAATTTAATTTTTATAAGATTTCTTTAATTAAAATTTAAGTTCTTTGTAATAACAGTTTAAAAAAGAATCGTAGAGTAACTTCATTCCTTTTTTGAAACTTAAATATATTTTTTGAATCACGTACATTTACTTTTCTTTACTTTGTGAAAATTAAAATTACTCAAATAAATTGTTACATGAAATATGTGTTTTTATTTTTCATGTATAAAGTATTATATGCTTAACACTAAAACTACCGAAAGGGGTCATTTGACCCATTTTCCCATTAATTTTGCCGAATAAAAAAAATCCCCGGAATGTTTAGTGTTAATAATAATTGTTACCTTAATTCCTATTTATAACAATTATCGTGAGCAATAAGAAACTTGAATTTTGAACTATTACTTTTTTTTTTGTTCTTGACAAAAAATTTTATTGTAGCCTTATTATTTTGAAGTAAAAAACATTCTATGTTATTTGATTAATAAAAATCTACATCTATTTTAAGGAAATACATGTAACATTTTTAAGTTTTTTTGTGAGTAGCACACTATGTAAGAACTTAAACAAAGTGCCCGATTTAGTATAACATAATTTAAGTACTACTGAATTTTTCTTTATTATTAGTATTTATGGATTGAGAAACATAGTTCTCATTTTTCTTAAAAAAATAAATGTGTGTTTAAATTTTTCATTTTCACATCCCAACAACTTGTTACAAATGCACATAATACATTTATTTTTTACAAAGTGTGTGACATAAATTTAAAAAAAAAGTATTACTAAAATATTCAATATGTATAGTAAAATAAAATAATTAAAAATTATACAGACAAATTTACAATTAGTCAATTTTTAATATCTACTTATATATTTACAGAAAAAAACTCACATTAATTAATCATATAATTCTTATACATGATTTATTAAATCTTTCGAATATAGAAGAATTCATTCATTTACACATAGATAACTTAGTACAGATAAAATCAATCTTTATTAAACATACGTATTGTAATTTAACTTCAGTGAACAATAATAGTATAAATTCACATTAATAAGGAAGAGTTATGAGGTACAAAAACATATATTTGATTTGAGAAAATCACCTTAAAAATTCATATTCTCGATATTTTAAATTCACATTTTTAAGAAATATCTTAGTTGTTTTTGAATTTGCCTCTTAAATATTGCACGCACTTCATTTTACTCAAAGGCTGAACATATTCTTTCATGTCATGGGAAATTACGAATCCTATAATTACTGTAAATACTTTAACTTTTACACATGGATACTTTTATTTAGAAAAAAAACTTTTAATTTCATAATCCTGAAATTTTTCATTTACAAATTTGAAATCATTAATGTCCATTGAGAGTTCTTTAAGAAATTGTCAAAATTTACGATCATCAAGAATACAATGTTGCATGAATTGTTACATCAACAGTAGTACACATCTTAATCGTAGTTTCAGTAATATCGCATTAATTCGATCACCTAATCAGTTTTCTATAACCTTAGGTTTTATGCCTTATATTATATATAATATAATTTACTCAAAATCTTCATTTATACACGTACCTTCTGATTAATACTAAGAAGCTATTGCTGCCCGTCATGCAATTCAATACTAAAATGTAAATTCAAGAATTTTAAAATTCCAGATAATATGCAAGACTAGAAATGGATGCATTGATGATTCCCTAAGGTTTAAGTTACCAATTTATAAGCGAGTCATATATATTCCGCATCGTGAAGCAAAGCTCGTACTAAACATTCAATACCTAGACATCAAAATACTTAGGAATGCATTTGAATAATTTGCATTCATTTATTTCCTATAATTATAATATTTCAATTTCTTTATCCAGGGAAATTATTTACAAACATCAACGTTAGTTAAAAATGTATAATTAAGAGATCCTTGCAATAACAGAATTCCAATTTGAATTATTGAGAAACTTGTATTAAATTTAATATGAAAATATCCTCGGTATTGCAAAAAGTGACTTCTTATTTATTAATCATTAATTCATTCAAAAATTTAGATTTGTCATTTTTATTAGGAATGATTAGGAATATTTTTCATATTTTCCTATCCCTCCATCAATAATACACGATAATGTATTTTTTCTTTATATATATATATATATATATATCAGATGTTTCGACTAAATGAATTAATTTAGTTAACGCAGTATAAAAAGAGGGGCAGACCTCCGGGAAAAGCAGACCTTCCTCAAATTGATTGTG
Source organism: Latrodectus geometricus (assembly GCA_026290005.1). Lineage (NCBI taxonomy): Eukaryota > Metazoa > Arthropoda > Arachnida > Araneae > Theridiidae > Latrodectus > Latrodectus geometricus. The sequence continues at coordinate 46,902 of JAPDSC010123870.1, read as the reverse complement.
TCCAAATGGCTGCCCTTATCGTAACTTAGAGTTATATTTTTCAAGTTGATGGTGGAGGGCAATTCCATGGCTGTTTTTTTTTAAAATGTGAAATTGACTGGCTCAAAAAGTTCGTAAGGAATACAATTATGAATCTCAATAATTTGTAATCACAAATAGTAAGGGGAAAAAACATGTTTTACCTGTATGGTCTTAAGAAATTGAACTTCTGCGTTACGGCCCAATAATAAAGAAATAGTGTATTTACAAGACATAAGTCTTATAAAAATATTCCATTATTGTTTGATGCAGCATGGGCATTACTTCGGTATTCCATTTCTTTGCCATCCTTTTCAACAGAGACAAAGAATCATTCAAGAGATGATATTAATAATAAGTATGGGTACAAGAGTGACATAAAATTATGTTTTGGTGACTTCAAATTCAGTTTGAAGTGACGTTATAGTTGCACAGTGTTTGACAGCAATAGAAAGGACACATATTGACAATGTACTTTTAATTTCATTTTATTGGGATATCAGCTAAATGTTGGTGCGGATTACCATTAGATTTGTAGTTGCTAAGCTGTGTTTCTTCGGATCCTCTTGTTTGCAGTAATGATGCCCACAAGATTTTTAAAATGTCCGTTACTTTTCTACTGTATATATACATATAGATCTGCTCTTTATCAAAATATCTATAAAACATTACATCTCGGTAGGGTAAAGTAGGGCTTCATGTTGCCCGCTTTTATACGAAAGTCCTGATACTAAAAATATTCATCCATAGTCCTAGTTATCACGATTTACCATCTTTTACGTATAAAATATGTCTAATCAATAGTTTTAAAACAATTAGTACGTCATTATTCGTCAGAAATTATTTTCAATGAGCTCTTGCAAGACATTGGAGCTGTATGAGAAATTATACCTGTACACGCATTCCTCTACTTGATCTAAATGCTCGGAAGTGAATTTACAGATGACTGACGTGGTTGTCTTACGTGATAATTTCTCGGGCTTCTCACATTATTTGAAAATTTAATTGCTTCATATGCCTTGAATAATATGTTTGAAATAATTTTCTCATTTGAATTTATTGGTATAGTATTCGTAATGAAAAGTGGAATAAATAAAATAGTTTAAACTAATAGGTAAAATTATGGAAACTTAGTAATTTTTTAATCATATTTCTTCGAATTTTTACTTTGTATGGTAATATTGTGAGGTTGTTGTTGTGTTTCATGTGGTTTTATATGGAAATCAATCTGTTTAAATAAGTTAAAAGACAGTTCACCACATCACAAGGATCCAGAAAATACAATAGAACAAAAAGATATAATAAAACAGTTTAAAAAGAACAATGTATTGTTTCATAATAGAAAATAATTTGAAAAGAGCACACTCTAAATTAAGAGTTCATAATTGTTGGTAGATCACGAGAGTTCATGCTTCCGAATAAAGTTTTGTGATGTACCTATTTTCTAGGGATTCTCTATTTAAACCTTTACACATTAGAAGGTGAACAGAATTCTAAATGTATGTATTATAAATAGGACATATTTTGAAAGACAGTATTTTCATATTGCATAGATATTCTGTTAGACAGCCATTTTCTGTTAGGGGTATAAAATTTTGCTACATTTGCTCTTCTTGGTATGTTACAACAATGCTTCCATTTATCTTGCATGTTTTCCTATAATTTTTCTTTTGATAAATTAGTCAAATCTGTTCGATGTTTATTTCATTGTATTTTTCAAGTGAGAAATATAATTTTTAAGTGTATCTGGTGATAAGGGTGCTATTTCTTGGGGCTGAGTGATTACCTTTCTTTCTAGAAAGTCCACATTTTTATTACACGCTATACCAATGTGCAAGGAAATCAACGATGGACTTTTGGAATTTTTGAAGAAAATTATGTTTTGTTTGATTTTTTTTACTAATTGATTTCGTTTATATTGTTAAATAGTTATCTATATTTTTAGTATATCATAGAGTTATATAATTGTATTTTGCATATTAATAGCTCGAAGCTATGAAGAAATTATGCACTTAGCTATTTCTGCAAGAATTTCAATTTATAGAATAATAGTTTGGAGATTAAAAAAATTTTTTATATGAGCTATAGAATGATGTTGGACAATTAAAATTATCATGTTTTTTATAAAATTCATTAAATTCTGTATATTTTTTAAAGTCGCACATATTTTAAATTTAGTGTAGTTATGTTATTTTTCTCTGATATTTAAAAAAACACAAATATTATACAATTTTGGTATTTGAAATTACTTTCAATGTACTAAAGGAAAACATTTTGCTGTAGCAAGCAAAAATGTATAAATTAAACGCGTTATAAGTAATAAAATCATATACATCGTTTTGAGATAAATTTTTTTAACCTTTCACCGTTTTTATTTACCCATTTTAGAAAAAAAAATTAAAAGTGATAAGACACTTGCAAATAACTTGGAAGAAAGTTAAGTCAGATATTACTTTTATATATTCATGTGTCTCAAAAAAATATGGGTGAAATACAATTTAATTGAAATTAGTAATTTCAATTAGTCTGAGAAATATCTTTTAAGCACAAAATATTGTAATTAAAATGAATTGAGATTTGAACTAAAAATATTAAAATGATGTTCGTTCTTTATAAAATGTAACATTCGATATCGTTTAATTTTTAATAAATGAACTAAACAAAACTTACTAATCATATATGCATCAAAATAGTGTTTAATTTAATTAAAATTAAAATGTATACATAAGTTTTCTTCGATATTGTTAGACACCAATGAAGTAATTCACATCCAAGATCTCAAGGAAAAAAGAATTTTACAAAATTTGTGCCCAAATATTTTCATAGAATGAAATAAAACAATTTCCCTTGTTTTATTACCAATTATAACTTTATTATTTTTCAAAAAAATAGAAATTTGAAATAAGAAAATAAAAATAAAATTGTAAAAAAAATTAGCTCTCACATATAAAACGCATTTTGTATGTGAAAAATATTTTAAACTGCTTTAAAATATGAGCTATATGAAGTTGTTCAAGAGAATATTATTATTAAATAATATATATACGTATGAAAATGTTTAAAAATCTATATACATTTTTGTACGCATTTCTTTTCCTGTGCAAATTTAATAAATCAATAAATAAAGATACTAACAATTAAACATAATAATGTTTTATACAAATCAAAACTAACAAATTTTATCCATCATTCTTTATTTTATCAACTGTTATTTTGCAGAAAATACATTCATTTGAAAATAATAACTGTGAAAAACTTTCTCAAATCAATAACTTTGATCATGTCAAACTTTTCTAGGAAATTAATAATTTAGAGGATAACTTTTTATGACAGTTGAAAAAATTATATAATGTTGCTGAAATAGAAAGAGTCTAAAAACTCAATACATAGTTACCCTCTTCAAACTCACTGAAGGCGGAACCAGGAAAAAGCAATTTATTATCGAGATTTTCTGCTCCTCTAGTGGCATTTTTTTCAATCTCAGAGGAGACGAAGAAAAACAGAGAAAAAGGAAAGAAATGATTCGCGATGATTACGAAAAGTGCTTTTTCGGACCAAAATATGTGTGCCTTTCTCTGGAGCGGAAAGTGGCGATATTTGATAAACTACCCCTGGCTCCCGGTTAGCCATTAATTTCTGGCAGCGGTCATTTGTCCCGCGACCTCTGATCACTTATCTGGTTCGGGTTCAATCACAACCTGGCTTCCTCCGGTGCTGGTGAATAATGGTAGGACTGGAACTCGAAGCATCTGGGGCTATCTACTCGGAGCTTGGTCCGGCGTATCATAATTGATTAAGGCCAGCAGCAGAATTCCATCAGCGAGGGTCGGGGCAAGCGCAATCTGATAATATGTATTACAATTTGCATTGTTCAAGTAATTACCAGCTCCCATTTCACTTCGATTGCATAGTATGGTATGAGAATGCATGAATCAGCTAATAGGGTGAAAATTGCAACAATGTAAAAGGCATTTGCGATGGTAAGCCAAATTCATCCCTTCGGAGTTATAACTGCTGCGTAAAGTGCTACAAACATGGCATGTTTGGTATCAGGTGATATAACACATTTCAGTGACGCATTTATATTATCTTATTACCATCAAATATATTTCAAAGGCTGAGTTAGGTTTTATTATGTAGGAAACGTGATGAGTGGAATATGATTTCATTTTGAAATCTATTTTATGAGAACCTAATTCAATACGTAAAATTTAAATTTAAATTATTATTTAATTTCATTCTAATAATTATATTTTTTTAAATTGATTATATAGTTCAATATTAATATAATAAAATACATTGAATATTCTTGTTTTCATTACATTTTAAAATGTAGTTTTTGATTGCATCAACAGTTAATGTAGGTTACAGAAGAAAATTCATTCCCGAGTTATATCATTGTAAGGAAAAAATAAATTTAAATTTTATCTGATTCAATAATTGTATATCATTTAACTTTAAAAAGTAATGCTTCTTCTTTTTTCTTGCACAACAGTGTAATTTAAATTAAGAATGACTATATATTTTTGAAATTTATAATAAATGCTTCTTTTTATATTTCAAATAAAAAATTTAAAATTTATGTAAGAAACAGAAAAATTAATTGCATACAAAAATATAAGTAAATGAAACATATAGTTATATATTTATATCTTTAATAAAATTCTATAATTTACACTTATATTAAAGATAAGAGAGGAAAATCGGGAAGATGAATTTGCATTTTTTTCAAAATAAAACGTTCACCACAAATATATTAGATATTTGAATAATTTAATAGTAGTGATTTGAAATCACAAAAAATTATTAAAATTTAAAATTTATATTATTTATTTTCAATATTTATGAGTTATTCAACTTATGAATTAATTTTAACTGAAATATTAGTGATATTAAAACATTAAATGCATGTTCATTTATATGCATGTTCATTTCTAATGAGAATAATCACAATAATATTAAAAAGTATATTATACATTAGTTATAGAAAACATAATATAACAAAAAAAAAGGCTTAAATGCAGTATTTATTAATTATTCAAATACCTCAATGCTTTTCGACTTAACATTTCCAGTTTGAATTAATATAAAATTATTTTCTGTATTTATAATTGTTTTTGTATTCACTATAAATTTGAATTCTGGTACTTAAAAAACCTTAAAAATGCAAAAAATTGTGCATTGTTTTAATAAATACCAATTTTATAAGTAAATACTTCATAACCAAAAAAGATTAGACATCATTTCCTCTAAGCAAAAGTAAAGAATGAAAATTTACATTTTGTTTAATTCACTAAGAATGTTATATATATTTCATAACGTTCTTAAATCTATATGATGCAGTATAAATCAAAAGGCTTAATATAAATTCTTGTTAAAATAATTCTTATTTATAATATTTTGTTTACAATTAAAGTAAAATACATGTCTTTATTTAAAAAAAATATTGTTTATATTTAAGATTTATTGTTTTATATGATAATTCTATGAAATTAGAAGTAAATACATCTGACCGTAGATAAATGTAACACAAATTTCAGAATATATCATTCATATTTTTTGGGCATATATTAACAAATTACTGTATGATGTTATAATTCCTTAAATACATTTTCCTCTCATTACAATTTTTAGAAATGTATTAAAACAATAAATATATATTTACCTCTAACAAGAATTTAATATTTCATTAAACTTTTTCACGAATGTTATAAAAAATGTTTATAATTGTTTAAGAATTTTCAAAATGACTATCTAATAAATTCAAACATTTTGTTTTATAAATTACAAATTAAGAAAATTTATTAATTTGTACTATAAAATATTTTAGTTTGTTTTATTAAAATTCCAAGGACATTATTCACTTAAGTTTCATTATTGGATTAACTTCATGGCTTGTAATCAAGGAATGCCTCACCTCACTGGATATTAGTCATATTTTTGATATTCAAGGAAAAAAAGATAAACGTAAATGTTCACAGATGATTATTACACCATAGCTATCAAATGACGTAATTTATTTGCTAAGGTTATTTGCTACTAATTTTATTTTACACGATTAAATTAACTAACGAAATTTCATTTTAATATTCATCATTTTGCTTAAATTACTTGCTTCATAAATTATTATGTTTAATAATTTAAAATTTCAGATTAAATATTCAACAAAAAGTTTTATTATCTCTTAGAAAATTATTGTTATCTCAATTATATAAAAATATATTCTGGGATACATAACTTGTTAACTAATATTTTGAGAACTTGTAATTTCTTATCAAATATTTATTAAATGCTGAAGAACAAATATGTTTTTACAACTTATATATATGCATAATTTCAACCTAATTACTACCAAGTCATTCCATACATAACCATCCAATCTGTATCTTGCATATTATAAAAGAAGCAATTTCCCCTTTATCGCTGAATTGGCTGATACATACCTTTACATAATAAATGAAAAGATCAAAGGGTGTTTTCATCTTCTCTCGAGAATCGCTACACGCGCAGAACATCTGCTTACTCTTCTTATGAGAAGAGAAAAACAAAAGAGAATAGATCCCATTGCATTGTCATCACCACCTGGGATTGAAAGCAAGGTAATGTATTGGGCGACAAAGCAGGGCATTTTTCTCGCGTATGACGTATCTTTATTCTGGGTTTATTTTTGCACGAGAGGCACCATCTAAGGAAATTCTGTGGTGGTGGGGCCACAGGGACGTGGAGAGCACCAAAGAGGTTCGGTAGAGGAAAGCTTCGAAATAAGATTAATGGGAAATTAATCACAATGTGGCAAAATCCCGCTCACGGATCCTAGTTTACTGCTGGAGCCGAAGAACTACGATTAATAGCTCGTTAACTAGAATTCACGCTTCAGTTCTCTGAGATGTATTCCCTAACTTCTATATATATATTTAGAAATAAGCGAGTACAATAATGCCATGAAGTGGTAAATATTGTTGAATAACGTAAATGAATTCACTTCCATATATTCTTAAAATACAATTTAATATACTTATCAAATACTAAATAATTTTAAATTAGGATCGGTATCATAAAGACAAAATTTTAGTTATGCTATATCATTTCACATTTTATTTAATTTATATATATATATTAACTACAAATATACAAATAAGATTTTTGAGACCTAAATGAAATTTTAATTGAATAAATACATTCAAGATATATCTATAAATAAAAACAGAAAATTATCAAAAAGACA
>JAPDSC010123870.1:12031-23084 GCA_026290005.1 Latrodectus geometricus | reverse complement strand
ATATATATATATATATATATATATATATATATATATATAATTAGATGACTTTGTATTTATGACGGAAACATGCACTAAGTGTATGTTTTGTGTAAGATTGAAGCATAATAAAAGTTTACAAATTCATATGCGTAAACATTATCTAAATATAGTAAAAAAAAAGACTTGTGCAAGCATTCAATAGAATTGCTAACTCGTGAGGGGTACATTTTTCTGTCAAATAATATACATATACGAATAAGAAACACCAAGATATTAATAGATCAAGGTATACAATAACAATAATGTAACTTATTGAAGCATTTTTTTATCTTATTTGACGTGGAAAACATAATCATTTCGCATAAATAATTTCTACTCATATAAACATTAGCTGGAAAATATTATTTTTCTACATTTAATAATTACAATATTTTTTATTGTTTCAATTAATAAACTGCCGCCCAACCTGTCTAGTGGTTAGCGTAACCGACTACGGATGGGGAGGACCTGGGTTCCAATCCCGGCTCGGGCATGGATGTACTTTTTCTGTGTTTCTTGTCCTTTCCTTGTATGAATGGTTGCCTACCCTATAAATGGGTTCCTATGGCATGAGTGTACTGAGGAAGTCGGACATCACACCCAATTGCGGTTCAGTTGAAAAAGTGGAGCAGCGCACCCATCCTGCCAGTCTGGCTGGCATTCGACAAAAAAAAATAATAAGTTATATTTATCAGTGATGTTTGTCTTTATCCCTTTTTATTGAGAATTATTCTTTTAGTTTTTTTTATACAAAGAAAGCGTAGCAGATAAGGAAATTGTAATTAGTTATTTCAGGAATATGATATTCTTTTCAGTTGTCGTCAATAATATTTTAAATACTTTACATTTTTACTGATAGAAACCTATTTTTAAACTCTTTGAAAGGTACTAAACTTATTTAAAAAAAAAAGAAACTTTAGCTAAAATAAAAAAAACTGTGTATTTAAGTGAGATTTTTATTCTCTGACCACATCAAAGGCGAATTTATATTTTTATTGCATTCTAAGATATATAGATACTGGGATAGATTTTACAGAGTACAATTTCATATATGAAGACTGAGATACTGGTTAGGAAAATATTTTAAGTGTTTGTTCGTTTAGCTTTTGAAATGAGTATCTGGTTTTAAATGCAAATAAAAAGGTGTTATTTCCTAGATAAACTGAATATTTGCTGAAATTATTACTTTGTATTTTAAATACTGTGATTCATTGTAAGTAATGCATTAATTATTATTTTTTCTTGAAACATTTATATCAAAAATAGATTTTTTCTAATACACTGGCAAATACAATAACTCGTTATGTTCACACAGGCATAGTTTTACAGACTACATATGTAGAACTTGAATCGATTAAAATGACTAATTTCAAAAGATGAAATAATAAACCGATCGTTATACATTGTGAAAGCTTGTTACACGAATACTTGGTTAACCTAACTCTTCAGTAAATCAAACAATTTTTGATAAGGCTTTCAAATTGAAATAGCTACAAAACATATGTGCTTTAAATTAATATTATTAATATTAATATAAATTATTTTCTTCAATTAATTATGTAACATGATAATTCAGAATAATTAAATGAATATATTTAACAAGTCTTGTCAAATTATATAGCGCATAATTTACTATAAAATTATTAAGAATAATAATAGTATGTATATTTTATTAAAAAGTAAAAAAATTACAATTTATTTCATAAAAAACATAGTTTTACATATATTTATTGGTTGAATACTAAAATAATCATATAATACTTAAAAATATCTTAATCGTACTATATTAAGTCTATAACTAGAGAAAATCTGGAATTAAAATACTATTTATAGTTTCGTTCAAGACAAAATAAATTTAAAAAAAAATATAATTTGAGTTCAATTAATCAAAAATTATGTATAAGAAACTTATATTAATAGTAGCGAAATGGTAAATATCATACTTCCCAGAGTACTTTCACTTTATTTATATCATATTAAATTTATACTTTACAGGAAAATAATTTTGTAACTAAATCTTAGGATAAAACATTTATGAAAACACAAATATTTAAATCAATATCTCTAATTATATTGTAACAAACATTTCAAATATTTATTTTAAGTAAAATAAATATATTCTAAACTGTCACGATAATGATAAATTTTCTCTGTTGTGTTGTTTTTGTTATGTAACAGAATTTACAATTTATTATTAAATCAAAGTTATTTAAAAATAATTTTTAAGAGCTACAAAGAATGAAATTTAGTTTTATTAAAATATTCAACAAGAATAACGAAAATTAATAAAATATTGAATCATCTTAGAACACACTTTTCTCTTTTCTGTTTTTAAATTTACCTTTATTTTTGCTTTGCGTCTTCTATTATTTAAGATAGATAATCTTTAGAAGAGAGAAAATAATTTATAATTTTTAAATAAAATTATCATAAATCCAGTTTACACATTAAGCAGACAATTTTGTACCGCCATTAAAAGCCATATAGGGGAAATACATTTGATAACATATTTACTTACTTAAAGCATACAGTAATTAAAAAAGAAAACGTCTGCGTATAATAAATTATTTTTAACATAAATCACCGCTTATAAATGTAATTGCATTGTTTTTCTCTTCCATATTTTTGATATCTAAAATTAAATTCATTAAAAACCGGCCCATCCTTCCCTGAAAAGGAAAAAGAATCATCTTCGATATCAACCCCCACATTTGCATTTCCTTACAAAATTTCTGTATATGAAGCAAATGTAAAAAATATAAATGTATAAAATCGTCGAATACATGTCTTGTATTCCATTCAAATCGAAAATTATGCACGAAATATACTATTCATTTAGCGATAAATTGTTAATTATATATTTGTAAAAAATTATTTACGCATTAAGTTTATAAATATTATTAATTTGAACATTTCAAGAAGAAATTGTAAGTACTTTTACTAAAATATACTATAAAAATTGAAATATTTAAAAAGATATTCGTCATTATTTCTTAATACAGTTATACATAAATGAATATGACTAATACTCAGACTTAAAAAAAGACATAAAATATATAAACATAACATTTTGCATCATAATTTTTTCACTTCATCTCAAGCTAACAGAGTTTTGATATAACATTAAAACCAAAAAAAAAAAAAAATTATCATATAGGAAATTTATTCGTTTAAATAAAAATGAAAATATATTTTTCATTTGTAAGAGCCTATATCACCCCTAAAATATAATATTACAAGAATTAAATAATACAATCAAGAGCCTTTTAGATGAACCGTAAAAAAGAAATGGAAAAGGAATTTTGAAAATTTTTTGAAAAGTTAATTTATCAAAAATTTCACTCAATTTATATCGATACTCATAAATACTTTTCAACACCTTCTCTGAAATGTAAATTTGTAAATAAGAAAATCTCTTCTCTTTTCAAATCTTATTCTGACAAAGTAAAGAAAACGCACGTCACTTGAATCAAGATATTTATTTTCGTAAAAGCAACTTTGAAATGGCTTTTGTATTTAAGTGCTCACTTGAAATGATTCTATATATTTTGCACTAAGACCAACGTATGCAAACTGAATTTTTAAGCAGGAACGGGGAAAAGTAAATCTCATTCATTTTATTTTGAATGATTTCACTTAAAATTCTTCCCACGACGCGAATCTTTGGAAAATTACTCACTCTCTTTGAGTCCCTCCATCCTCCCTTGAGAATAAAAAGGAATCCTCTTCGATGCGTAACTCACCCCCCTCAATTGCATTTCATTACAAAATCCTGTATATGAAGCAGGGGTAAAAAAGAGGAATATAAAAAAATCGTCGGATATATTCGCTTGGATTGCATACCAAACGAATATTCTGTGAGTAACCCGCTACTTTTTTTTTAAATAAGAATATATTTTTATATATGTATAAAAAAGCAGGACGTAAGCCTCTGCTACTTTATCGCGGGCAAAAAGGGATTTAGAAAACTCAAAAAGCTACAATTTTACATTGCACATGGACAAGGTGGCGGTATCGTAGTATGAGAAAAAAATAAAAACAAGAAACAAAACGCAGGTGCGATTCTAAGAATTTCAGAGAGCCATAAAAATTTCGTTTTCTTCTTTCTTTTATTCAACTTTTCAAAACCAGAATCTAACAAATATCTTTCCGGACTCAGGTGGTTTGGGCGGTAAAATCCTTTCCAGTTATTTTTCCTTAAAGTTCTTCCCCTTCTCACAGCGGTTATATATTCTTTTTTTTTTCCACAATTCGAGTCGACTACGGAAGGGTTTGGCTAAAGAAGGAACCGTTTTCCCAAATTTTGCATCCCTTTTAGCCCTGGGCTTATGTTTTCCAACTAGATCATTCAGATTCTTTTACCCATCCTTTTTTTATTTCTTCATCAGCCTTGTAAATTGGACCAAGCTGTTCCATGAAATATCTTCCTAATTTCATTAAGGCGCTAGCTAATTGATGTAACTGAGCCAAAGTGGAGAAAGTTGCTCACAGCCAGCTTTTAAGTCAATGGTATTTTTTCCGACTTTTACTTATTGATCTATAACTTACTGGCATAAGTGCTCTCAATTTTTGGATCTTTTTCTCGTTTGGAAACATAACATAAGGTAAGAAGCATTAATGCTTTTACTGTAAAATGTATTTCGACTGTAGAATTAATTTTATGTATATCTTTCAGGACAAATTAAAATAAGAATAGATTATACTAAAAGTAAATCACTGAACTCTTCTACATAACAGTCTAAACTAGTTTAATATTATTTTAGACTGTTATATATATTTAATTATACTTTTCCAAAACAGTTTATTTTAAACTTAACAAAAGACATTACTTGCGTTTCTATTTGTGCTTTTATTTATATGTATACTTGAAGGCATTAAAGTTTAACTAATATTTTGATGAACACAGCACAATATTTTGAAAAAAAAAGTATTAAATCTTTCAGTTGATGAACATTTATTTAACTTTGTGGAAACATTTATCAAAGTAGTTTATTTAAATTTTTAAGAATACTTAGGACTAGATATTTTTAAAATTTTGAAACAAATAAATAATTCTAAAATGATATTTTTTTTCTATTTTTAATGTCTGTATTGACCCAAAAGTTTGAAGAAATGTGATTGCTTCATTGTTATAATAATCATTATAAAACATTCAAAACATTTAGAAAGATGATGGCTTTAGAAATATCAGCAGATGCAGTTTACTTTTCTATATATTAATTTATTTTGTAATAAATTATTCCGTTTTATTCCTTTTTTTAGAGTAACATATATTAGTAAATTATATTTTCACAATAAACTTTATATTTGCACGAATGTAAACATTCATCTATACAAAATACATTTGAATTCCACAAAAAGAATTATAGTGTGCAAGATTTACACTAGTTATTGTTTAGTTATTATTATTTTATTTATATCAGGTATTTAATTATTCTTGTCATTAAAGTCTAAGATAATTTAATAGTAAAAGTGTCAAAAATACTGGAATTTAAAAATTATTCTTATATTCTTTAGGGGGGAGGGAAATACATTCTAATTAAAAATTTTTGAGAAAAAATGTAGTGAATACTAATAATATTTCTTGTTATAAGTTATGGAAGTTGAGCAAGATAAAAAATTTACTTTTTATGCAATTTTGGGATTATTTTCTTCAATGAGATCTTTAGTAATCTTAAATTTTGGGATTATTTTCTTAAATTTTCTTAATCAAAGAATATTGTTTTCATTATATGTTTGTTTTTATAAAATATTTTGAGAATACGTTTTCAAATGAATAAAAATTATTTTGATTGATATGATAAAATTACATTAAATGTAATATTATCGTATCAATTTATATTTTATCATTTTTGTTTATTTTTAAATCATAACTTTGATATACATTTTTATAACTTTTTTAAAAAATGATTGCTCTTTTTATTACTTTGTGCAAACGGAAAAAACATTCAAACTATAATTTGATCATTTTACTTTTCAACAAAACCTGTTAATAATATTCTTGAGATTTAATTAATTTGCAAGCATATTTGTACATGTTAATCTAAACATCAAACTTTATTATTGTGCTTATAAAATTTATTCAAATTAACTCAACATTATATTTTCTTAAAATATAGAATATCATTGGCGAAAATAATATACTTGGATTATTTATATAGGCTATGTATTATCAAAAATGATAAATATTTATATTTGCGAACCACTTTCATTGATATTTCATTAGTAATAACTGGATCTTTGTTTACATTAAAAAGTTTAATTTTCATATTCAAACTCTAAGCTGCATACAAGCTTTTCTAAAACGATATGCTTGATATGAAAGAATCTTAAGACAATTTAAAGGTGATATTATATTTTATTTCAAATTTTGATACGAAACACTCAACTCTGTCTTAGAAAGTATCATCAGCCCTCAAATTAGTTTTATTTTTATTTTGCTTTTATAGGATAAGCGTAAAAGTTTTTTATTGATCGACATTTATGGAACTGATAAATTGTGCGCTTCTTTATTAAATTATTGAAAAATCCTTTATTCTCCCATTTATAACCAAATCAAAAACGGAAGGATATTAGTTAAAATAGCATTTAATGAAGCCAAAGCATCGATGCGTTTAGAAAAGTTTAAGTACATCTCTCAAGCCTTGTTTTAGCAGGAAATTGATAAGGAATATGAAAGCTTTAAAGCTGAGAAATTTCTAATGTCTCATAAATATTTAGCTTGCATTATGTAATAAAACTCTGAATATTTTATGCAGAAATTTAAAGTGAATGAAGTGTTTCTGTGATATTTTTACTAAAAATGTTAAAACATATATGCAGATAAAATAGTATTTAAAATAGTATGCATTTTGTTCACTGTTTTATTAGAATTTTATATATTTAAAATCGACAGTACCGAGAGAATAAATTTGATCTGAATGACTTAGCGCAATATTTGATTTTTCTCATTATTTGGTAGTACTTTAAATTATATGAAATACAATATTGGACACATAAATAATTTAATTGTGAGTAATTTAATTGGTTGCTTACCAGAGAGAGTAAAGATGGTGTTATATAAAGAGGTTTATTCTAAATTCAATAGATGCTTCTTTTAAATGATAGTTCATGAGTGCCTCTGACTTCCTTTAACAATTAATTCACAAAAATTATCAAAGTAAAAAAATAACAAGAGTAATTCAAAAATAAAATTACTTTTATAAATTATTAACATTAATTGTGTCTCCATTATCCAAAGAAACAAAACAATTTTTTTTTATTATAAAATGTCTCTATCAAAATAAAATTTGACATGTTAAGTAAATAATTAATAATTACTCAAAAAATATTGCATATTCAGATTTAATCAAGTGTTCCAAACCATTTTAATAATCAGGTAAATTAGATATATTTCAACAAATAACGATATAATTTCTTAAATTATAAATAAACGTGATCTAATTAAGTACACATTGCATATTTAAATTTTTATATGAATAGACGAGAAAATATTGTACTTTGAATGAAATATACGTAGCTTATTTCTAAAAAATCGCAAAATTAAAAAATTGTCATATAATAAAATTTATTATATAATCACTATTTAATAATATTATGTAAATATAAATAATATTTGTTAAGTAAAAGATATTAAATAAAACCCTCGTGAATTAATATATAAGATTAAATAATAATACCAGTCATGTATAAATTAGTTGTACTCTTCTTAAAAGAACTATTCTGAATTGTAATAAAATGATTGATATGAAATAACGAGAAACGCTTAAGAGATAGAAAATATAATTAAAATATTATAATTAGGCTTCAAAAATAGTTTAGAATATTAGGTATCATCATTGGTTATATTAATATAATAGTAATGATGGATGTTTTTTTATTTGCTTAGAAAACAGTACGTTACTAAATGCATATATTACTTATTTCTTTGATAATTCAAATTTATATTTTAAAATATAAGTTGAGTAGTGTAGGTTAATATATATATATATATATATATATATATATTTATTGTAGTTTTAAACTTTAAATGTATAACTAAGTATATTTTCATATATTTTAAAATTAGGGTATTTTATAACAATTTGATTGCGTCTGTTTTTAAAGGTTTTCTGCTTATACTATTTTTCCTTGTTATATCTTGTTATTAATTCATATTCTTAAATATTCAGTTTTAGTCAACAAAATTTTATTTAAACTATAAGCATATACATCTAAGCAGAAATTACTAAGACTTGAATAAGATTTACGTGTACAGAATTAAATTTTAACATTGAAATATTAGAGTGAAATAAATTAAAACAAAATTATTCAGTAGTTCATGTTTTTTCTTAAAATTCGTATTCGTTACATCAAAGTCATTAAAATTAAAAAGAAATATTAACAATATAAAAATGTATACTTGTGTGTATATATATTCAGTTTAGATTCAAATTCAAATTACATTTTATTTCTATATTATCACTCATAATGTCTTAAGTTTAAAACTACAATAAAAAATTAATCTGTTACTCTGATGCAAGAGTGCTTATATTTAATGAAAGTAGAAATAATCCTAACTATAATATTTAGATAATAAATTGTGAATGTAAACTCTTGCTAAGGAATGAAAATAATTGATTGAACTCAAATTAATGAATATATCGATGAATACTACACAAAATATTCCCATAATTTCAGAATTAATGCAAGAGAAATATTATTATTTTTTGCATATATTTTCAGTCAGAAGAACATTTTTTTTGACAAACTTTAGCTTTTGGCAATTAATTTTCAAACTATAAAATGTACCATCTATAATACGTTCATTTCAATGTATCCTTTAAAGCATGATTTTTGAGTAATATAAGTTAATGAATAAGTACATCTTTATCGCATTTGTTTATGAAAAAAAGTTATATTTGAATTTAAGACAAAAGTTATATGGTTTATATTTACTGTTTTCTGACTTTCTATCATAAAAGTAAATTTAAAAGTATCTTATATTACTTGGTTCTAAAATAATCACGTATAATGTGCATTTTCTACATTTTATGCATTATGCATTATGTGCATTTTCTACATTTCTACATTATTTTTGCATTTTCTTCATTAACTTATACATGAATGCAGAAAGTGATGCAACGTAATATTTATGCTATCATTTTACGAAACATTGTTATGCAAAGTTACTTAGTTTTCCTTCAATATTTATTTTGCTCATAAATTTTTAAAAGAAAATGTTTATTAATAGAATTAAGGAAATATTTAAGGTTTTTTTTCTGGGGTACAATAAAAATGTTTGTATTATTCTGTTTAAATTGTTATCGAATTGGTGTTTATAAAAATGCATTATTATAACAGTTAGAAATATAAATTTAAATTTTCCTTTTTAAAATTTATTGAATATACTAATATATAATATTACGAATTTGTTTTAATCTCAATCACTTAATAAAAACATTAAATGTTTCCTTGTTCTACTTAGTTATTCAAAAATATTACGTATTATGATGCTTTGAACTGCTTTGATGCTTATTACTGCTTTGAACTAATTGCCCATTCACTCATCATTTTTCTATAAATATGTTATCCATTCTGATTATTTTCTGCTTTACAAAGTCTAGATAGTATAAAAATGTATTTAGTATAAGTATTTAAGACTATACAGATACAAATAAGTCAATTTGAAATGGCTCTGTCTCAATGTGGTATCCTTAGGCACATGGTTGTTGAATTCTTGTCTAAGAAGAGAGCAAACGTTTTCCAGACATTGAGAAAAAAATAATGTTTATGTTTAAAAAATATTTTCAATTTATAAAACAATATTTTTTCTTATTCATCCGATAAAAGAAAGCATAGATGGATTTAAAAACTCCAGAAAATATCTTTTGTAAGAATATAAAAAATTATGTCTTAACCATATTACTGTTTTTTCTATTTATTTTCTATTCGTAGTAAAATCATTCTGTAATTCACTAAAAAATGTTTATTAGAATGTGGTTCCAAATTGTTAATAAAGCAAAAAAATAATCCATTCTATCTTTATTGAATGATATTTTAATCAATCTATAATATGTGAACTAATTTTCTTCATCACTGTATGTATTATAAAAAATAAAATCACCTTATTTATTTCTGTGTTCATCATCGTTATTAGTTATTGTTTTTACAAAAGTCAATACTAATATATTCTTGCACAAGGTAGATAATTTTTAATAAAATAAACAAAACAATATTAACATAAATTATTTATTATTCAAATTGTATGATGTTTTATTATATCATTTTATTTCTTATTATATAATAAAATTCAAATTCGTAAATGATTTATCTTCCATAAATTTAACACACGAAATGTTCTTTCTAAATTTAAACTTAGACAACAAAATTCTGTACACTAATCTAGGCAAATGTAAACATTTTAACTTAAAGTAAGTTTTGAAAATAAAGTCTGATAAATCTTTCCTATCTATATAATTATTATATCAAGAAAATTTACAAAAATAATTTAACCAACATATTATAGCAGCTTCATGCGTGTAGCAGAAATTTCTCACCGAAGATTCTATTTCAATGATATATTCTTCTCTGAGAGATATATTTCAACAAAGCGCATCTACATGTCTTAAAATGTACACCCTGACTGGACCTCACAATTTATTACCTCTTCTCTGCAGCTTGACTCTGTGTTTACCGTAAATGTCTGCTGAAATGGGAGGTTACCGTTTTAAATTAATAGAATAAGCAGAATTACTATGCTGTGCTGGCTTTATTTGCTGTAGAGTTAGTTGATTGTGAGGTGTATGCTTTGAATGTCAGGAGTTAAAATGCGTTACCCTTTCCATAAATATTCCATTTAAAATCCTTAAAGCAGGGCTGGCAATAAAATCTAGACTCAATGAATTCACTAAAGCGATTAAGGTTAAGTATTATTTTAAAAATACCCTGCAATTTGTTAAACAAGAACATGTACTTCTTTCTAGACTTATTTGAACTAAATTGATTTGACTAAATGAATATCTATACATACATACGTGGGCATACACACACA
>JAPDSC010123870.1:0-11931 GCA_026290005.1 Latrodectus geometricus | reverse complement strand
ATAAATCGTTTATTATGATATGCTTGACAAGTAATACGAACTTTATATTATAGTGTGTGAAAAAGGAGATTAATTATTTATAATATAGTAAGATATTTGCAGTTCTTAATGCTGGAATTCACCTGTATTCATACATGATGTGATGTTAAGTAAAAAATAACATTTCTATACATGAGCAATTTAAGTGTTGTCTTAAGCTATGATACAAAGAAATTGTGACAATACTAGCGTCACAATTTCGTCTGATATTTAATATTGTCCTTTTGTAAGAGTGGAAGCAATGTGAATGCTATATTCTTGACTTACATATGAATTCCCTTGTTGCAATATAACGTTTGAATTGTTGTGAAGTGAAATATTCAAAAATATAGTTGTGGAGTTACTCAAGGAAAATGCCAATCAATAATAATTCAAATACATCATTTTATTGGTTGTTTTCTTGTGAATGAAAAGCATTTGGTTTCATTTTAAAACTGGATTTGCACTTTCACATTCATTATAAGTGTTACAGAAATTAATAAGATAACTTACGACCTAACCATTACAAGTATTTTCCGTATAGTTTAGTTTAACTGAATAGTTAGAGTACAAATTAGTAAGTTTAATTTTGCAGCCTATATATTTTAAGTTGATTTACACATTAATTTATTAAGTTTATTCCGCAAATGATTTGAAATTTTAATAATTTCTACAGAGTATAATAACACTCATTCTAAATTCGAATTAAAGGTTGTATTAAAAAGTGAAGTAAATATATTTTAACTATATTCTTTACTTAAATGAATTATACATTTCTTTGATATACATAGTCATTTGCATTTCCATTTACTATCAATTAATCAATTACTTTTATATATTTAACCCTACCTTTATAGTGGCTATCAACATTCTAAAATTTTTCTAATCTTTCAGCTCCGTCTTATGCTGCTAATTATGACGTTAATACCGAAATTATTTTTGCTAATCTTTATTTTTCATTTGTGGATTCTTAAATATTTTAAATGTAATTAATACAATTACAGTATATTAAAATATGTATGGAAATTGAAAATTAACTTCTATGGACAAAGTTCTGTGTGTGTATGTTTAAAAATATTTCTAATTCTTAAATGATTTTATTCCTTTTGCACAGTAGCAATTAAATAAGGAAAATTGGATATTTGTTTTCGAAGACAAAATTTAATTTAAAATTTCAGTTAAAAATATATTTTCTTTATCGTATTTATGTTCTATATGAGAAATTTAGTGGTTTTAAAATACTTCGTTAAAATTGAAATATAAATGTGGATTTTTGTCCTTAATGAATCTAACAGATTAAAAAAAAATGAGGAGCAATCTAAAACTTATCACCAACACTTATTTCAGAAATTTTTACATCTCTTAAACAATTTGTTTATCTAATTTGTTAAATATTTTAGGCTTATTTTATTATTAATAACCTGGCACTAAATTCAAATTTTTCTAAATTTGATTGCTGATAGTTTAATATGAGAACTTATTTTATTGTGTATTTCAATCGTTTTCGCGGTTTCTGTGATATAAGATATGAAACACTTACTAAATTTAATCTTTTCATTATAAATATCTTTTTATTTCCATTTTTAAGTATATTACACTAATTAATTTTATATTTTAATTAAATATTAGTTTGCTTCCGAAAGTAGAATTTTCATTCTTGTCATACATTTAAGTTTATTCTAAAATAAAATAAATTCATCTTTGTCTGAGATATATTATTAAAAAATATAACATCAATTACAATTTGAAAATGTTGAGGAAAGGATAAACATGGCCTTGCTTTTTTGTTGATTATTTCCTAGAATTCATGAGCAGAAATTAAAAAAAATATATAAAAAATATATCAAATCTGGTTTAATCAAAATATATCAGATCAAAACTTTTCTGAATTTCATTAATTCATATTCATAATATACCTTATTCTAACTTTATTTCAGTTTACAAGCTAATGCTAGATTTTTTACTTATACTTGCAAAAAAACATTTTGAAAATAATGTTATTTAAGAAAGATTTAATTTTTCATTTACTACGTATAAAGTATGATTGTATACATATATCTTTTAGTTTTATTGGACAGAGCTAGAAATTAGACATTTTAAAACAACATACATACAAATATTCAAACGTTAATTGAATTGTCCTGAATGTAATGGACCAAATTATTTTCAGAACGTCATATTCTACAAAAAGAAATTAATATTTCATAAAATGTGTATCACATCCAATTGTAATAAGTTATCCAAATGTTGACAAATGTGATCCATAGACCAAATTAGTTCATGCGTATTCTTTTTAAGAAGTCTCTACAAAAATTAGAATGCTATGTTTTTGTTACACATGTATTATTTGTTATATATTATTCAAAATTGCTTATTATTTTTTATATTCACTTATCAATGATCCACCTAAAAAGTATTATTTATTTCCCTTATTATATTCAAAATGAATGCTAAATTAGTTTATTTGAATAAATTAGTTGAACTGCTAAATATTAATAGTAAATATGTGATACGTGTATTATTAAATCATAAAAAAACATCATTTTTGTCAAAAAAATTTCTGTAAGGTTATTTCTGTAAAGGATTTCAAACATGTTTTATTGTTTTCTGATAATTTAAGCAAAGTTAATTCAAAAGTTGCTAAAAATTGCTAAACTATTTAAGCAATAAATTATTTCAATGCCTATATAGCTGTATGTTTAGATAACATCTATGGTTCATTATTTTAAATATTGATAAATAAAAGCAGTAAAGCGTTAATCTATCAATTTCTTTTTCAGTCTGAACTAGTTATCTTCATCCAAGGTAATAGTAACATTAGCATGAATAATCATTTGTTGAATACGATATGGACGAAATTACATCTGCATTTGAAGAACATAATATTTAAAAATTCTATTTATTAGTAACAATTTTTCAAATCGTAAAGAACTTTAAATTGTGCATTCCAGACAGAACTTAATCAGAGAACTATATTTTATTTCAACATTTTGCATAAAGAATTTATTAGTGGAATTTACATTATCATTTTTATTTTTTTATCATCATTTACAAGTTTAAAAAATTTGAAATTTTATTAAGTTATTACCAAATATAATTTGTAAATTACTATAAAATGATGCATTCAACCTAGTATTAATTGTTTTTTTTCTTTTCTTCATATAAAGGAGAGACGTTTATGGTTTGTTCTCTTGAAACAATCAATCATAATTTAAATATTGTATTTAGAGGATATATATCTTAGGAAATAAGTTCTCATCAAAATGAAGTATATATATTGTACAAGAAATAAGTATTTCGTGTTCTCTTTTCTATACAATGTATCAAAAAATGAACACAAAATATAAATGACATTCCTCAACAATAATTTAAACAAATTTTTGCTCTAAGAAATGTGAAAACGTCTCATATTTGTAGCTTTCATTTAAAAAGTTTGCATAAAAGTTGAACGCATAATGAGAAATTAATCATAGAAAATTGCAGAGTCAATTTCTTATTATGACCAGTCTTCTAAATTACGAAATATTTTCCAATTTTACATTTAAAATAAATTTAAGATATGAATATTTCTTAAAATTGTTTATGTCCAATATTTTCTAAAGAAAGTATTTTTTAATAATTTATATTGTTTTTTTTATCTTAAATATTAATATATGAATGAGTATAAAAGTGATTCCTGTGAGATTAAAATATCGAAAACAGTGTTTCAAATCTTTACCACATTAAAATGCAACAATTGAAGATTTTCGGGGTTTAAATACATCACAATTGTTATTTAAAGTCTGTTACAGAATATTTACATTTAAACAGGATTCAATTTAAGATTGCCAAGACATTATGAGAGACTGGTAATATTTAAATGTTAAAAAGCATGACGTCCAGATTAAATGTTTAAATTTATATTGCTTTATAACAAAATATATGTTTTTATATCATAAAGTTATTTTTAATTATTTTGATCTTCAGGAGTTTTCATTAATGATATATGAGCGATTAGTTGCATATTTAACACATACTAAAATTTGGATGATGATTCATTATATATTATCTGAAATGCTGTGTCCAGCAAATGTTCGAAGTGACAAGGGTTCTCCATTTCGATGTCCTGTCAAATTTGCAATCCACACTTCAATTGACATTACCCACTTTCAACATTTTCACGACACTTACAAATGTGAGAGGGGTCTTCATTAATTGAAAGGGAAATGTGTCATTAATTCAAAGGGAAATTATTAATTTACTAATTTCACATATACTACATTTTATCGAGGGAAATATAGAAAAAGTTATGAAAATAAAATTATTTAATTTTTATACTCTGAGAAGTATATGTGATATATAGAAATAAAATATATGAAATACTAATTCTTATAACTTGATCTGAATGAAAATATTTTATGTATGCTGCTTATAAATATATTAGGATAATAATGTCCTAATTTCATCGTATTAATGAGGTGGATTATAAAAAAAAATTTTTTTTGCAATAAATGTTACATTTTGCTTAAGATTCATCAAAACTATTAGAAAAACTATTTTATAGTTAATAGAACAGACAGTTTCTGAAATTCACAAAAATGTTGAATGGTATTTAAATGAAAGTTTAATTATTACCATAGTTCAAATTCTTCAAGCCAATATATAATCACTTTGAAATATCATCATTTTATAATCATTTTTAATATCCAAACTTGCTTTCATTTCTTTTAATCTGTCTCTAAATAAATGCATTCTTTGTGAATTTTTTGAAGACTTTTCTTAAAACCTAACACAATTTTATTAAATTTAAGCATTTAATTCTATTAATAACAATAAGATAATATATATCTTCTCACATTCGTAACAGATTTCTGTCTACTCAGCCAATATTACCTCGAAAAAAGTTGAAAACAAATAATAAATTGTCCCAAAATCTGTCAAAACTTTGAAATTTTCCAATTCCACTCTTCACAATCTCATATTTCAACCATACTCATATTTTACTCATATTTCAACCATTATAGAAAATAAAGCCTTTTAAATATAAGAAATTGTCATGTTAATCCTATTTTAACGTTAACCCACTTTCTGATTCGAAAATCCTTTCTCGGTGGATTTTGTGCTGAAGAAATTTTTCAAGTGGCGTCATGTCACTCAAGAAAGTAAATTTTGTATTGGTGCTAAATTGAATTTCACCGTTCCGATGGATATATGACACACCTCGTAGCGAAGTGTATCTTCTTGAGAAATGGGAGGGCTGTGATGGATGGTATTATTGCTTTTAGAATACGAATTTGGTGGGCTGAAGCAGGTAATTTCAAACTTTCGAGAATTCTTAAGTCCAGGTGTCAAATTCGAAAATCTAGAATTTATCTGTTGCATTCCAGCTGCGGTAGATATTAAATCAATTCTCTGAAAATTTTTGCTGAAGTTACTCTATCATATATTAGCTTTAGCTGAATTTGCACAAATTCTGTTTAAAAACCAGCTTAAAATATAATATAATACAAAATATATCCATGACGTCATTATATATTGTTTTACTAGAAAACTAGGAAGCGAATTTTTAGTTTTTCATTGACTTATATAAAATATGCTTTATAAAAACATAAATAGGGATTTGAACATATTTTATGCTCTATTTCTATTTTCTCTGTGATAAAATAAGAAAAATATAAGTCAATAAATTAATGTATTACATAATATTACGATTTCTAATAATAACTGTACCTATATTCAAAATAATGATTAAAGTAAATTCAATTAAAAATTTAATTTTATTATAGAATTAACGAAAATGTAGACAGTAAATTTGATTTAAAGCTCTACAATTTTCTTTTATTAATTATAGGTAATATTTAAAAAACTATTAGATTTTTGTAAATTTATTGCTGATTAAGAATGGAACACATAGTTATGACAAATATCTGTTAAAAAATTATGATTAGTAATGTAACCAAATGATTTTGTTCAGGACACTATATAGTGTAACTTAGTTTTGCTAATGCATAGTATTCTTTTAATATAAGCTTTATACACATTTCCAACCTATTGTATTGATTAGATTGCTGGGGGAAAATTCTATTCTGTTTATTTTATGTTAATTTTGATTGTTTTATTGGCAGCAACTAATTTTTACAATATATTAAATGAAAATCTTTTTAACCACTTACTAAATTTTAAACGAAATATGTTTTCCAACAGTACTCAGATATAGTAAAACATTCTTTAAAATAAAATATTACATTCCTTTTACAGGTTAAAATATAGCATTGTCATTTGGACAACTTTATTATGATTATAAATGTTTCACATTTTTCAAATACAGTTACTTTCTGAAATAAGAATCCCACGTATAATTCTAACTTTTCAATTTTATAACATTAAATTGTATCACTTTTAGTTTTTGAAACAATTCTATATCCTATTTATTGGAGAATTAATTTGCACATTTGTGACAAATGAATATTACAAATTAATAAATGCTTTTAAATATATATTTTTTGTATTAAAAGTAGTGGTGTCTTAATAACATTATAACATTTAATATGGAAGGTTAAGAAGTGTTCTTAAATACATAATTTAATAAAAAAATGTACTTATTCTAGATACACTTAGAATATTAATTTGTGTCTATACTTTGAGTTGTATTTGTTTTATTTGTATTAAATTAAAATATATCAGGAGTGTTTCTTCAAATGCTGTTGTTACATATGGCTAAAAAGAACCAAATCCATCAACATCTAGCCACATGCTAACACATTTAAATTACAACAAATGAAAAAATGGTAAATCCAACATAAAACAATTAAAATTCAAAAAATTCAAAAAGATTAAAAAAGTCTAAAATTTTAAAGTTTAAAATACTAGACGGGAAGCATGTAAGTGGTCAGGACACGTGATCCCTCACCATTCAATATAACTTGCAAACATCACTACTTTGTTGAAGAGTAGGGTCCAGGCCCAAGCAGACGAGTAGATATGCTTGGGCTATTTAAGTTTATGCCCAGTTTTTAAGGTGTTCAGCTAGGCTCAATCTAAAATTGGCCACGGCCTCTTTACGTGCTCTGTGTTTTTTTCCAATCATTTTTAATATTTATCCATATAGTTTGTCTCTGGATTTATTAGACAGGTTCTTATTATAGATCAGCATGATTCACTCTTATATACGTCTTATTAAGGACTCCAATGGAAAAGTGTTAGCTCCAATATGTGTTTTAGTGCCTTTCTTGGCCTAATGGTCAGCTCTTTCATTACCATCTATGTCCACTTACGATGGTATCCATTGAAATTTTAAAGTTTTACCTTTCAAATTAAGTCCCATTATAAATCGTTAAGTATCATTTACAAGGGAAGATTCTGTGAGGTGTTGATGTGAAATTGTTTCAATGGCAGATCTTAAGTTGAGAAGTATGACTCTATTTTCAAAACAGTCAATGCTAAATTGCAGATTGGTCACAACCAAAATTTCGCTTGGACTTCAGCATCGAAATTCATTAAATGTTTCTTCAAATGTTAAGTTTGTAAATCTGAGAAAGGTTTTAAGTAAATTATACACTTAAATAACATTTAGGAAAGAAAAATGATGATTTTTTATAAGAAAATAAAAAATATTTTTTTACGACGAAAACATTACTTGTCTGATTATTCAAAGCACAAGAACTTACTTTAAAATCTAGATCATTGTAAATTGAATTGCAACTATATACTGTTAATTTACATAAAAATCCATTTCATAAGTGGTTGCAATATATAAATTTGATACAAATTTAACTGCATAAAGTAAATTAAAATTTTTAACATTCAGCAAAAATTTCATAATCTATTACTTAACCAAAAAATAATAACACTTATTTCTTATTTCCTTTCTTGCATTAATTTACCTAAATTAAAAAAAATATTGACATATGAAACAATAGTGAAAAAACAAATGTATTTGTTTATAAATATTCAGATAACCTTATAAAAGTTTCAGAATTTTAATTCCTTATAATTTTTGACAAAAACATGTTTCTTTTTTAAATGACAATGTACGCGAAATTCTGTGACTTATGTATCTATAACTTATCCAATTTTATGTTAATAAATGTTTAAATATTTAATTAATTAAAATAATATCATTATTTATCATAAACAAAGTTTTATACTTTTCTTCATAAAAGTATTTTATATAGAAATTATCAAAATCAGAAATAAGAATAACTCACTGTCATTTTGACCAAAATTAACTAGATTTTTTTTGACCAAAATTAACTATAATAAACTGGTTTAATGTTTTAGTAATAAATAACAGTACTTCAAAAATATATTTTAATAAACTAAGATGAAATTGTAATTAATTTTCAAACTATAATATTTGGATAAATTACTCAGCTTTCATTGAAAAGTTTTGAAATGATGATTTGATTTTTTTATACATTGACAGAAAATTTTAGCGTCCACATTTCATCATTACTTGACTTGCACTTTTTGATAAATCTTCGTCATGGATTAAAAATATTTCGTTATAGATTAAACTACTTGATGATTGAGTAGTCACATATGATTATATTTAAATAAAAACAATCGATTGTCCCAAATAACAAGCAATTGGAAGCACACTTTAAATTATAATATAAGTCTTTACCTACAAAAATATTTATTTACTGTTAGTAGAATAAAATTTTCTCAATAATTAACTTATAACTATGAAATTAGATTTTTATAAATTAAATATATAAACCATTTATTATTTAAATAAAATCAAAATTTAAACATAATTTTAATAAAAAAATGCCTAAGTGTTTTGTTCAGTAAGTCTTCGAAATTATTCTTTGACTTATTTATCATTCTGTACATTCATTGTATAAATTTATTTTATATAAACTTTGATTAAATTTAAATTTTAATATACTCGCAATTTCAAGAGAATAATACAAATTTTATACTTACGAAAATATTAACTAATCATATAGGTAGTCGTATATATTTTTTTTTTTTGTGGATTGCATACTATTTACATATTTCTATGAAGAAATAAATTGATTGTAAAATATTACTTTCTTCATCAGTTGATGTATACAAGTAATATAAATGTCTATCTGTTATAATAGAATGTTAATAACATTTAAACATGAATGACACATTCATCAGGTAAGATGAATAGCTTTCAAAAAACATCATTTCAAACTAAAAGGAAATTAAAAAAAATGGAATATGTACCTTAAAGTATTAAAATGATAAAATTTTCGAAAAGGGATTTAAAAAAATATATGTAGTAAAAAAACTATTCATTGAAAAATACAAGAATTTTGTAAAAAATCCTTGTTCATAAAAATGAGCACAATGAATTTTTTTTTTTTTTTTACACAGAAGAATGAAATATTCTTTGAAAGTATTCTATTCTTAAAATTGAGAAAATATGTAGCTGTAATCTCTTTATTGTTCACAGGATTTCTTTTTCTGGGATTTAGATTGGCAGATTGAATAAAATATTTTATATCAAATTTTGAAAATAATTTTAAAGTTAACGCTCTTACGACCTCTTCTCTCCTGTCTGATTTCATGGTTCTGAAGTATACTGTCGCGATGCTATCTCCCCATCAGGGATTTCTTAGTATCAGATTGGATAGATTCACATATAGATTTTTCTCTGCCCTCTCTGAAATATGAAGGACCCATTATTCTACTTCCGTTGATGCTGACACATCAATCCATAAATCTTGCCACTGTTTGAAATATGAAACTGAGGCTCTCGAATTTTCTCCTCAGATCTTCTTCTCTTCTTTTATTATTGTATACGTCTTCTTTCTCTATCGTTAAAAACACAGTAGCCGTAGCCTCAGCTTGTTGTTTGCATTTCTTATAATACGAAAACGCAAAATGGCACCAACGTCTTTCTTTTCGTTTCATTGTAGGCGTAAATTAACATTATCCTTAATGGTAAATGAAGTTTATATCGGAATTAGAAAAATACAACTTTTTTGTAGAAAAATTAATATATTCTGCTAATATTTGAAATGTAAAATAACTTCAGGGTAAAACGAAAATGTACTTATCTTATGAGAATGCTTCAATATCATTAATATTATCAAGTATAGTTTAAGGAATAATCAAATTGAGATAAATGTATTTAAATAATTTAAGATAAATGTTTAAGAAACGATGTCGCATTAAACTGAATAATAAAATATATTCAAAACTTATTAGATATTTCAATAAATTTCAGATGCATCATTAACTACACATATAAATTTATGTAAAACTGCAAACGGTTAATACTGTACTGTTGCACATACATATATTACTAAATTTATGGATTCTATAAAATAATTCAACAGAGAAAGCAGTATTTATAAATTTCCCTATTATGGAAATTGATATTATTAAAAATTTCCGATTCATTTTTAAAACTGAAATTATATTGTTTATAAGTATTAAGGTAAAATCTTATCAAGTAGTCTACTCATTTACATAGTGAAAATATATTTTACCTTTAATTATGTGAACCCCATTTCATCACGCTTGTAAAAAGAACAAAATAAAGAAACTAAACAATATTGTTATCTCTATATATTCCCTTTTAAACTTGTTTGAACGATTTTAGAAGTAAATTTTGATGGATATTTATATGCGTTTTAATCTCATGTTATATTTAAATTATTAGTGTAAACAAACAATCAAATTAATTATGAAATGCGTCAATATATATGTTTGTCTATGGTAAAAATGAATTTAATATTTTAAAATTTTTAATTGAAGAGAAGATGAATATTACTGATTTCTGTTACCATAAATTGAATTTAAAAGCACTGTGATGCTAAACGAGATATTTTCGATAGTAGAATACTTTTACCTTACTAGAAAAAAATATAGTTAAATATAAATAATATAATAAAATATTTAAGCGATAAGGAAATTAAGGTAAATATGTTATTATCATTAATATATACGTTTCATACATAACATGAATTCTATTGATATATTTTACAAAGCAATTGCTATAGACTATCATTTTTGAAGCTAAAAATTCTGCTTTTCTGATAATCAACGACATGGGAGGAAATGTTAACCCTGAAAAATTGCATTATGTATTTAAAGAAATTAAAATAAAATCAATTAAGCAAATGTAGTTATTGCAAATAAAAATGACATATTGTATTATCACCGAGAAAAAAATTCAGTAGCAATAAGATATGATGATTTGGTTTTTAAGAATATGAATATAGATGGATATAAAAAAACATATAATTAATACAATAATAAAATTATCATTTTATGTCTCAAATTTCACTTTTACTTCTTTACAATTATTACTTTCTTTTAAGAAAATTATCTAATTTTGTTAAGCAAACTTGGAATTAGCCAAGTAATTAGTAATTCTTCATGACTATCATGTATTTAAAGGAATAAAAAGGAAATAATTAAATTACATTTCCGATTAATTAATTTTATTTATATCATAATTAAATAAAATGAAACATTTAATAGAGTGAAAATGTAATTTTGATATATCATGCAAAATCATTCTTTCTTTGGTGAATTTTGAATTGCATTGACATTAATTAAATATCTTTTTATTTGCTATAGGTTATAAATTTTTTAATTCAAGATAATAATCAAACTTCTTAATGTAATTTTAATATATCTAATTAACATTGTTATATCCTTTTAAATATTTTAATGTATTGATTTGCATTGTAAAATTTAGTATATGCATATATTAATGTGAATTACATTCAAAATTTGAATTAAGGACACATTCAACATATTTTAAAAAAAATCTTAGTTACATAGTATACGTGGAGCTCTTTAAACTAGGAAAAAAACTTTAAAATTTTTTATCAAACAATGTGGCCCAAAATCCGTTACTTCTTACTTTTAAAGTCTTATATATCTCTCGTTTGCAATATATATATATATATATATATATATATATATATATATATATATATA
>JAPDSC010123862.1:0-10754 GCA_026290005.1 Latrodectus geometricus | reverse complement strand
GTGTGTGTGTGTGTGTGTGTGTGTGTGTGTGTGTGTGTGTGTGAAGGTCTACTGATTAGAAGATTTCATAGCATCATGAAGTGTCATTTGAATTTAGGACTTTAGTCTCAAGCATCTGGAAACATTAATTACATAAATGAACAAACCCTTTTGTGTCTTGATTCTGAGAAATTAATTGCATACATACTAGGTTTCTTTTTTTTCGACTTCTGTAAAAAATAAATAAAGGGAAAAAATGATGGAAAACCGGGGGTATTGTTCGTTAAGCAATGAATTATCTTTCTCAGAAATATTTTCACATGAGTATTTTTGAACAGCCGAGAACAATAAGCTCAGACAGCGTGTCACAGGACTGTCTTTGAAAAATGAAGGAGAATGAATGAAGTCCATTAAAGGGGGCTTTGGACTCGATACAAGCAGTGAATCAGGAATGTAGTTTTCCTTCTGTTGATGTCTGGCAAGATAGCGCCTGATTGTGACTTTCGATAGATGGATCACCGCATCATTTTCTTTCTTTTTTTCTGAGAGATAAACGTACTTAGCTTCATTGCAAAACGTGTAATCAAGAAGTTCTTTTTATTTATTTCTAATGCTTGACTGCTGTAGGATTTGCACCTTTCAGCACTATAAGGGGTGGAAGTGATGGCAACTTATATAGTGTCCCACCGTTGTCACGAAAGTGGATGGGTCTTCGTAATTTATAAGCAGGGGCCAATAGACCCCCAGACTTGGCCTACCAACCCCAGAAATATCATTTCACATGGAGGACATTGCGACCACGGCGTACTTAATTTGCAACAGCTACCATTAGCAAACATGACGGACCATCGGTCGGGTTAAGATTTGAATTTACTATCTTCTGATAACGAGAATGGAAGCCCTAATCAACAAGGCCACCGTGGTTTTTGTATACAAGAATCAATCAAAATTTTCATGCGTTTCAATTCAACATATACACTTTTTATTTATTATAAAGGTTTTATATAATAATTCAGTAATATGTGCCTCATAACATATAATTAATTATCATTTCTGCTGTAATTTTCAAGGACTACTGAGTTTTAGGCAGCATAGCCCTATTAGAAGCTGTGCTGCCTAAACCTCAGTCCTAAGTTCGATCCCAGACACTGTTGGGCAAAGGTGTTGAACGTTGCGTGAAAGTATATGTCAAGTGTTCTGCGTGCACATCTACCTGGATTGGTGCTTTGGAATTTCTCGGGTTTCCTCTCTTGCAACAAGTGATTATAGCCAATTATCTATCAAATATCCTCCTAGAAGACAATTTACTTAATGAATGCTGACTTTCGCCAGTAGACTGTCCGCTATTCCGTGTCGTACTATTCATTCCGATGTAATTCGTGTCGTACTATTCATTCATAATCAGTGGAAAAACCAGCATTAGAATATACATTTCCTATATCTGTGGGAATCAAACATGAAATTTTTTACTTTGAAAAACGCAGCATTATTAATGAACCAAGTGAAGTTAAATTTTTTTTCTATTATTAATCAAAAGTATTAAAATTAAAATGACTACTACGCTCTTCATTTTTTATCAAAAATTTCCAATTTAAATAAAAAACACATTATTTTATTTTTTTATTACAATTTAAGTAAGAGTATTAAGTAATGGGATCTATTAGTCATTCTCCAATCAGCGTCGACTGAACAACTTGAGATGGATGCTGCTGCATGCACCCATCTCGAGTTGTTCAATTGTGTCCGGGATTGAACCGGGAATCTTATGCTAGAGCGCTGTATATCACTTAGCTACGATGAGCTTAAAATAATTAACAGAAGAAAATTTATATGTAATTCTGCTTTTTGCAAGTACAGACACTTAGAGTTTTCACACTTAATGCCCATTATCTGAGAAAAGTATTCCTGTGAGGCAATAAAACGAGGCTTATGTTCAAAAAATATTTACAAAATATTTTGACAAGTATAGTCAAATACTTCATTTCGGCATTTTTATGGTGTATACATGTTGTAAGACATTTCAATTAACAATATGTAAAAAGTAATTGACTTTCGAAAGGACTTTTCATTGATAGTGGGCCATGATCACGTGTCACACGGAAGGAAAACTTTTAGCTCCTACCCATGAAAAAGGCGCAGCTTCCATTTCCCTTCGTTCTTCAGTGACTAGGATCAAGCCAGGGACTTCGAAGAGCAGTATCCTACCAACAGGCCATGGTGACATGCAATTTAAAAGTCGTAACTGGAATAGAGACATATACCGTGCAATTCCTTTAGGAGCAATAATCAAGGCTTGTCTGTTCCTAATTCATGGAACTCAGAATATCGATCCAATAACGTATTTTCAACTCTATTTAGGTTTACAATTGCATGTGGGGCTGCGGTTGGCTAGGGCATCATTCTTGTTACCGGAAGGTGATGAGTTCGAATCCCATCTCATCCGAAGATCCATCGTGCTCACGAATGGCGACTGGGGCACGTAAAATATGTCGTGGTCGCAATATACTCCATGTTCTTCTTCCAAATTGACATCTCTGGGGGGTAGAAGCCAGGCTTTTTAATCTTCTCTGGCTTCCTATCTCTAAATTGGAACACCTAGATGGTGCAGCCATCTATGAGACATATTCCTACTTCCACTTCCTTATGGGGGTGCTCTGTTCAAAACCAGAAGACGTTCTTTCTGATTTAATTTACCCAGTCCTTGAGGGACGGGCTTGCTTTAAGTGTCATATTAACTTACTAATGCTAAAATCACGTGTATTTTTTTAAAATTTTTTATATACTATGAGACTTTAAATCAGTTTCTCAGATATATCAGAAAAAATATGCCTACCACAGTTATATCATTCATCTATTTTTTTATTTTTTTATTTATTTATTTTTTTTAACATTTTTAATTTATTTTTAAATTTTTTGTGTCTTTTAAATTTCGAAATTTTTATTTCAAAATTAATTATTTTGATTGCTTTTTTAAGGCACCTGATAATTTTCAAGAATATTCTGAATTCCCTGCAATTGCTTCCCATATTTAAATATGGGAAGCAATTGCAAGCTTAGGCCTTTTACGATTAAATCCATTAAAATTAAACGCAATACTTTTCTGACAAGCTTAAAATATACAAGAAAGAGGTATCAAATATAAATTTTATTTAAATTGAAGAGGACCCTTATAATATCCACTATCGACCTAAATCCACAAATTTTCTCACAGCTTCCGGGGGAAAATCAAGAAAAATTACAATTTAGTAAAATAACGATGTTTACTATTTACTTAGCTTTGTTCAAAATGTTGTTTCGCTCTATGAAATTAGATATCACGCATAAATAAGGTTATAAAATCAAATGATACGTGGAACACTTGAAAAATCCCTTTAAATACGAATTTATAATATACTGAATTCACGTTTTCTATTATAAACAGTCCGATTCATTCCCAATCCTCGGTACATTGGGAAAACTGTAAGCACGTTCACTACTGTTGAAAGAACAATGCTTTTTAGATAATCCAGAGAACGAGAAATCGTGGGGTGAAGGATTCCGATTTCCATCATATTGTTTTCCACCTCACAAGTTTCATTCCATTTTGTAATTCAATCGCCAGCAGATTATATAAAGACAAACAGAAAAACTTTTTATTTGTAGAAATGAAACTTTTCAAATCAAAATACCTAAATATATTCAATTCAAGATAAAAATTTTGCTTTCAACCATTTTTGTGTTCATTTATTAATCAAAATAAAAAAAAAGTGGATGATGCGTTGCTTGATGATGCGTCTCTAAGGTTTTTTTCCCCGTTTAAATTGTTAGAAATTTTGATTTTATTGTTTTGTGTATTAAAAAATATGTTGTTTATGTTAAAAAATTGGTTTGAAAGTTTATACAGTTAGTTTTTATAAACTAGATACTACCGTTGAAATATAAATAACATTAATTATTTTACTAAATAAAACATAATCTCCGTTTGATAATTGTTCTCGTGACACATTGTAAGAAATTCAAATTCAATTATTAAATAAATAAATATATATTTATAATAACGGGGCACTGGGTGACCTGGACCCATCGCCTACAACAGCTACTCATTTTAGCGTTACCCGGTGGGCACCTGTGAACCAATTCACGAAGGTACATTGCCCACGTCACACCACCACACACCCGTTTATGGGGCGATCATCTAAGAAGAAGGAACAAAGAAACAGAGAGAGAGGAAACGTCCTTGCCCAAACTGGGATTCAAACCAATGACCTACAGTCTAGGAGTCAGCAACGCTAACTACTCAGCCATTAGCCGGTTAATTATTAATTATTTAAAAGAACATAAACGTTTTATTTTAAATTTAAGAATAAATATATTCATTTTTTTAAATTTTAAGACAAAATATGCGTATCACCCTCTTTAATATTGCCCAGCTAAATAATTAATTTTGTTTTAGGTAGATATATTGAAACATTTTACAAACTATATTTCGTTAACGTTATGATTCCATAACTGTTAAAAGGAAAAATAACTTGTTATAATTTATAATTTTTAAACATGCCGAAATGGATGATGAAAAGTATTGAATTACTTACACAAACTAGTCTCTAGATTTAGGACTAACCTGGAACTGCTAATTTACCATATTATTTTGTCACGCTCCCTGACTAGTGGTCAGCATGCTTGACAGCGGATGGGGATTTCCTGGGTTCGAATCCCGAGTCAAGCAAGAATGTTCTTTCTTTTTATCTCCTGCCTTTGTCTTTTTCTTTTATGAAAGAGTTGTGATCGGTTGTCTATATAAACGGGTTCATATGGCATGTGTGTACTGAGGAAGTCGGATTAGATACCAAATGACGGTTCTGTTGGAAAAGTGGAGCAGCGCACCCCGTACAACCAGCCTAAACTGGCACAAGACAACAACAACCATATTTATTTACCTTGCACCTTTGTTGACTTTTTGTCCAGATCTTCGTGAAATGCAACAATGACCTGATTGGTTAGGCTTTTGCTTTTCACTGTCGGAATGTGGTGAGTGAGAATCTCAATTTAATCGAGAGAAAATCAATTTTGTTAACTAAGGGTGGATGAGGCACGTTGCAATAGGACATGGTTACAATGTCCTTCAATCGAAGTGGTACCTGGCTGCAGCAGGTCAAGTGTTGGGGGCGTTTGCTTGCTTCTAAATTAAGAAAACTCTTTCTATTCCTCAGTAGCTTCCATCTAATTACTAGAGGCCAATTCAGGGGTAGGTACTCCAAGCTAATAGACGACTGGTTAGTGCTCTTACTTTTGATTCAACAGTTTGTAGGTTCGAATCCCACTTTGGGTATAGAAGTTTGTAGTGGTTCGAAACATACTTTAAGCCTTAGTGAAATGGGCACTATAAATAACATCATTCTGTACCACCTAGCTTATTCTTTTTATCATTTTTTAACACTCTTACTAAGTGCAGCACGTAAAATTAGTCCGTAAAGTAAAATCATAAGATAAAATCTAATTTATTAAACATAATTACTCTCCTTCATGCAGGTGCTGAAAGTATCTTCCACCCACTTCGCCACACACGTGAGCACACTTGAAGAGAAAAGATTTACATGCATTCTTGTTAGTTATTGTGTTGTGCTATTGATGGCATCTTGGATTCTGATCTTCAGTTCTTTTACTGTGTGTGGATTTGCTTCGGGTGCTCTTCCCTTTAACAACCCCCACAAGTCAAAATCAATAGTGGACAGGTCAAGTGACAGAGGAGACCACAAGCCTTTGCTGACCTTTGGTGTAAGCACTTAATGCACCAGAGACAATCATGATCTAATCGGTGGCATGTTGCACCGTCCTGCTGAAAGTAACATAATTGAAGCTTCGCTTCTATTGTTATTGTTGTCTTGTGCCATCTAGGCTTTCAATATAGGGTGCTCTGCTCCACTTTTTCAACTGAACCATAATTTGGTGTAGAGTTTGACCTCAGTACTCAAATGCCATGGGTACCCGTTTATCTATAAACGGGTACCCATGCCTAGGCAACCAATTATACAAAAAAAAGGACAAAGCAGGAAAGAGAAAGTATATCCATGCCAGAACTGGGATTGAAACCCAGGACCACCCCATCCGCAGTCAGGCATGCTGACCACTAGTACTAATTGCCATAGGTGCCCATTTATAGAGTATAGTCAACCATTCACAACCTATTCATACAAGGAAAAGACAGGAGAGAGAGAGAGAAAGAAAGAGAAAGTACATCCATGTCAGAACCGGGATTCAAACCCAGGACTTTTCTATCCACAGTCCGATGCGCTGACCACTAGACAGGGTGGGCGGCGAAGTGTCTCTTCTGAAAAGTTTGAATAAAACTCCTAGAGGATTTCCAAATCGAACTCCCTATTCAATGTCGTCTCAAAGAATATGGTCCCCTCACTTAGGCATTTTGTTGCTAAAAACGTGTCATACGAATATAAACAAATAATTGTAAATAAACACAATCTTTTAAAATATTACGACGGGCCGGTTTTAGTACCACACTCGGTATAATATCTATCTTCACAGCCAAGTTAAAACGATGAGTTGATAGGTTTTATTTTTCTCATTTGATTCTATCAGAATGGCATGAAATTATGAATACATCATAGACATGTTTGTGACTTCAAATCCATACTTTGGTTATAATGTTTGTAGTGGTTCAAAATCCCTTTCAATCCATAGGTCCCGGGGTAATTAGCCCTCATGTACAAAAAATTCACATCGTTTCCCATCACAAATCAAATTAAAATCAACGGTCATGTTTTGCACACAAGGGTTAATTAGACTAGGTCCTACATTTTAAATCAGATTTCGAACCACAATAAACATCCATGCTAGAGGTGGGATTTGAACTCACGGACTGTTGAACGGAAAGCCTAAGTGCTAAACATTCGTCCGCAAGATCGGCAATAAGCTGATAACAATGTAGTGGCATTCTTTTCTTTTTTTTATTTTCTAAGGGCGGGCACTTGGGTATGTACCCTTAGCCACCACAAGGCCGGAGACAGCTACTCATTTATCGTTACCCGGTGGGCACCTGTGAACCAAGTCATGGAAGCGAGTAGCATTACCCACTTCGGACTACCACAAATCTGTTTATAAAGCAGAACACATTCATCCATTATCACAGGAAAGGACAAGAAACCCAGAGAAAGTACATCCATGCTAAGCCGGGATTCAAACCCATGTCCTCCCCATCCATAGTCAGATACGCTAACCACAATAGTCAGAGTGGGCGGCAGAGGCATTCTTTTATGCCTTTCACCATTCATCAATTTTCTGAAATCTTTTAGAACACTCTCAAACAATTCTACAGAAAAAAGAATTTTCAAAATGATATGCTACCATAATTTTTACTATAAATTCAGAAAGTTAAATGTAAGGCATGTTTCTATTCAAAGGCACTTGATGATATAAACGGTGTTGAAGATTTTCAGAATTTATACATTTACTTCACACGAACCCACTCAATAATAGCTTATTGGCGGTGTCTTTTGGAAGTAGTTCAATATCAATCAGCATCCGAATCTTTTGTTTTGGCACCGCACAGCACGAACTGTCTGCACAAACGTAGCCAACAAGAGAATCGGAAAAGGTGCCAAATTCCGCCAAAAACGAAACACTGCCTTTACTTGCATTAATCGCGTTGCGGAACATCAAAATCGATTCATTCTTGATGTTAGATTAAAGGGCGCATTATTCAGATTGATTGATGTGTTACCTCAGTCGTAATAATTATGGTAGACCTTCATTCTTTTCTCCATGATTAGATTTCCCAGTTGTTTCCATAATTTTCTATCATTAAGAATTTCTGTCTAAAATCTCAAATCGACTCAAACCGAATTACTTAATGTTTATATTAAGAATAATAAAATTAAAATACGCATAAGCATTGAAATACTTAAAAATTTGAGAATTGACGAAAACTGAAAAATAACGTAAAGAAGGTTCTGAAGTGTGATATAAATTCACCATAAAAAATAAAAAGGAAATTTGCTCGCTATTCAAAATCTCTGAATTAATCAATAGAAGGTCGTAATATTGATGATTTAATGGGTAGCTCCACTGCCCACGATGTCTAGTGGTCAGCGTGTCTGACTGCGGATGGAGAGGTCCTGGATTCGAATCTCTGTTCCGGTATGGATGTATCTTCGCTTTCTCCTGTATTTGTCTTTTCCTTGTATGAATGGCTGCCCACCCTATAAACAGGTACCTGTGGCATGTGTGTGTTGAGGAAGTCGGACTCCATACTAAATTATGGTTCAGTTGGAAAAGTGGAGCAGCGTGTCCCATATTCCATATTGTCAACTTAGCTAACACTCGACCAAAAAAAAAAAAAAAAAAAAAAAAAAAAAAACTGGGTAGCATTTTAGTGCTTAAAATTTTAACAATAAAATATTTGCTTCTTAATTTTATTTTAAAAATAATATTCACTCTTTAGACAAATTTGAAGTCTTGTAAAACTCATTTTTACAACTGAAATAATTTCTTTGTTGCAAGAGAAGCATCCAAATTAGAACAACTTAAGTTTCAAGAACAAAGACAAATAGCACCAAATTCAACAATCAAGCCAAACCAAGTGAATGTCAAAGTGTTAATAACCATTCAGTTTTAATGTCATGCGCCTTTTTCTTCTGTTAATGTTATTCTATGAGCAATCATAATTTATTTCTCAATAGGGATTAATGGTATAAAAGCAATCTCAAGGGTGAAAAGTTCCTGGTTCGATTCTAGACACTGTACAACAACGTGTATGGATGTTACAATTTTGCCTTCTGCATGCACTCTATCACGTAATGGTATAAAAGCATTTTCATGGGATGAAAATTCTTGGTTCGATTCCAGACACTGTTCAATGGTTATGGATGTTAGATTTTTGCCTTCTGTATGCACTCTATATGGGTGGGTGCTTGGAAGTTTTTCCAGTTTTCCCTTGCGATTCAATACGGCCCACTATCTATGATGAGTCCTCTAGGAAGACAGTTACCACTGAATGAAAAAATACCTTACTTAATCTTGTTTATTGACTAAGATAAATGTTTTTGTTGTTAAAAGTATGTCTAATGAACAAATACTGCAACTTTTACGTGACCTATAGTTCCTCCGCAGTGGCCTTGTTGGAAAAGGTGTTGTTTTCGTTAGCGAAAGGTGATGAGTTCTATTCCCGTTGTGTTTATTGATGGCAACTGGGGTAGCGAAATAGGGCATGTTTTCCGTGCATCCAATGTCCTTCTCCTGGTGTGGCGTGGATGTGGAGAGGAGGGTGCCAGCTCAGGTGTTGCCTCAGAACATAACCATAGCTCAAAATTACGAGGTACTTGGTATAGGGAGTATTCCAAAGCCTTAGATACAGTCCTGTGTTCGCTTTAACCGTTATGTTCTCTTTGAAGACATTTATGATACCTCCACAGGTAGCAATTTGAGGGTTTTCTGTTCGATACAGGCTTCGAAATTACGAAAACCCAACTATTTGGGGGATGATGATGGTACATCCATAGGATGCTCTACTGTATAAATTGCCATCAATTCTGCTTTAGCAGGGCCAAAAACTCTCGGATTGAGCAGGGTTTAGTTTCCTAAATGGCTAGGTGTTAGAAAGAAAATATAAAAATGTCCTAGAAATATTTTATCTAAAGTTAATGTCATGTGTCCTATAGATCATAAATCATGTGTGTATTGTGTTCGTGTGCATATAAATACGTACTATTAACTAACTTTGACACAACGTTGGGATCGATCTAACGGCCTAAGGCTGTTTTACAATATTTTAATGTCCACTGGCGTAATCACCTTCCGGGTGACATTTCATTGATAAAGGGCCAAATTCACGTATTGCAAGGGAGAAAACCCTGAAGATTTTCAAGCAGATTTCCCACAGACGCTCATGCACAAAAGTAACACCCATCTTTTGTTATTCAAAAAAGGCTGGTATAAAACCTAAGATTTCAAACTCCGAAAAGTAATGTCCTACCAGGTAAGTTCTGACTATTTGTTAATTTTTCGAATAATACTTAAAATATTAAAAAGAATGTTTCGAATGATAATTTTATGCACGTTTATAATTGCTGATTATTTGATTTTGTTGTTTGCAATGCCCAGATACTACGATTTTCACTTTGCAGCTATATAAGATATGGAAGTGACGGCACCATTTATTGGAAGGCAACCAGAGGGCGCCATTTGAGGTCTGAGAATGGGTTTTCATGATCCAGAAGCAGGGACTAAGAAGAAGGGCCCTTGACGTTTCCTGATATCGTCAGAGATATCATTTCACATGGAGGACATTGCGCCCATGAAACATTTTACGTGTTCCCAGTCCACCTCAAAGAAAACGATGGGTCTTCTGGTGAGTCGGGATTTGAATTCACTACCTTCACATAACGAGAGCGAATGCCCAAACCATATCACTGCAGCTAGAATCAACAAAAGTGAGATCAAATCTATTCACAAAAATTTCAGAGTTAGAAAAATCTCGATTGTCAATTTATTCCAAGGCAAAAGGAATTAAAATAAAGAACTTTTCTTAGAATATATTAACAGTTTGTATAACGCAAACCTTGAGAGCAAATCGCAATATCAGTTTTTTTTTTAAAAAAAGAGATGATATGAAGCAAATACACTTATTAATTTGACTGAACAAAAAATGAGGACAAATTTATTATATAATAATTCCCGAAATTATTTTCAATTGCTATACTTCATATTTTGGAAATGTAAACATTGTTATCTAAAATGTTTTAACGAAACTATTATGTATGAGTATAATGACAGCACAAACATTC
>JAPDSC010123861.1:669875-689091 GCA_026290005.1 Latrodectus geometricus | reverse complement strand
CTGTAAAATCTAGTTAATAATCACAATTTATTATATTTCAAATAAGAAATAATCTGATTAGAGAATGTATATTTATTATATGATTGCTTACATGATAAATCCAAAAATATGTTAAGTAGCTATATGATGTCTAATATACTGCCAAATATTTTTAAATTTATATTGTTTATTCTTTACAAAATAGATTTTAAAAAATTTTATAATGAAAACTGGAGATTTCATTAAAAGAAAAATAAGTAGTGGGTGATAAATCTGAAATTAAAGTAAATATCAATTATCTATCTTATAACAATTTATTGATAAATTTTAAAAGAATAGTTTTGAGAATCATACTCTATTAGTTTTTAGTACAAGAATCAATACATGCATTATATTAGAAATAAAAGGAGTTGCATACTCTACTTATTAGGGAAATGCAGAAATGTAATAATTGCTAAATTTAGAATCTTCTGTAAGACTTACTTAGAAAATATTTTACTTAAAATAATCATGTGTCAATTTTGTTATAAGTTATTAAGTTTATTATGATATATTTTATCTTTGGTAAAAAAAATAATTAACTTCATTTTTAAATTTTATTTAATTTTATAATTATTATACAAATATAGGTTAACTAAGCTCCTTTGCATCTGTACTTAATGATTTGCTTTATATAATCATGCTCTTGCATTATTACGTAAAGCAAATCATTAACATTACAGCTCATTGTAGATGACATAAAATAACTAAGCTGATTTTGCACCTTACTAATCACTCCTTTTTATATATTGCTCGCAAAATTTGTATATAAAAAAGAGAGAGATTGGCAGTTTGTACAACAATTGTTTTTTTGTAAGCTGCTTAGTATTATTCCTCAAATATTTGTTGCAAAAGGCAATATCAGACCCGCAAAATTGATTGCACTAATCTCATTGAATTACTGTTGTTGATGATATGTGTATTGTGCTCATAGCAGTGTTGGATTGCTCAGCCATGTCATGTCACAAATTATAATGACAGATTCAGTGTGTAAAACCTGTGATGCCTGTGGCATCATTCAACTTTATTTGTAGTTGAGTAGAATGTCCGCAGTCTATTGTTTCATTTATCTTTTATTCAAAAAAAGAACTATTTGCACTCTCAATAGTCCAGTAAACTACAGTAGTGGATAACAGAATGGAACAACATTGTCTTTACTGACAAATCCCATTTCTGCATGCAAACATCACAGTGGTCTTATTCTAATCTTAAAACACTGTGGTGAAAGACTGCTGAACTATTGTGTTATGCAATGACACACTGGTCCTGCACCTGGTATCATGGTTTGCGATAAAATTGATTTCCACTCCTTCATCCCTCTAGTACGTATTGTCAGTGCACTGAACGGCTAGTGCTACATCTTTGAAATGTTGAAGGCCATGGTCCTCCCATACCTTCAGCTTTTGCTATCATATTCCAACAAGTAATGTGCAACCATATGTGGCATACAATATTTAAGAGTTCTTTATCCATGAGACTGGATTTCTTGCTTGGCTTGCTTGTTCTTCCAATCTATCACCAATCAAAATAATATAGTCTTTGCTTGCCCAACAATTTTGTTAATATGGTGGGTACATCACCATATTAATTTAGGCAACATGTTGAAGCTTCATAAACTGTTATACTCCAAAGATAGTTTCAGTGCTTTGATTGTATGTTAAGGTGTGCTTTGTAGCTAATAATGTACTGTACTCAATCTAACTACTGATTTTGTCATAGTTCACACTTCATAAAAGATAATGCAATTATTTTATTTTTGTATAACATGATATACAATAATTTTAATGTGTCAAATAAATTTTACTGTAATATCTCTGGTATTTCTTGATACTACATTTTAAGTGGCGAACAGTGTATTATAATTGGAAGTGCCATAATGCTATTTAAAAATATTGCTTAATTAATAGTACCAAGTATTTAATTATAATATAAACATTGATTTTTAACGTATGCATGTTTGATTCTTCTCGTGTTAATAAATGTAAATCTGAAAATTTTGTTATTGATTAAATGTTATTGCATAACCGAAGTTTGCTTTTTTATATCTAAAATCTAATATTTCATAAGTAATTCATTATATGAGCTGTATAGATTCCTTATGATAAGAAAAATGCCATATGATGCTAATATTATTTCAGTTGTGTAAATGTATCTCTAAATAAATGTAAGTATGGATGCTTTTTGCTTAAGTTGCTAATAATCTGTTTTATCTCATTTGATATCTGTATTTTTATAGATACTGTAAGTATGAACAAGGAAACAAATGAAAGATTAATAAGCATGTATAAGAAGTGTGCTCATCTTCTTGCTCAATACCGTACTGGTCCACTTCCTAAA
Organism: Latrodectus geometricus; assembly: GCA_026290005.1. Classification (NCBI taxonomy): domain Eukaryota; kingdom Metazoa; phylum Arthropoda; class Arachnida; order Araneae; family Theridiidae; genus Latrodectus; species Latrodectus geometricus. The sequence continues at coordinate 686,736 of JAPDSC010123861.1, read as the reverse complement.
CCATTTAAAGTGATTCCTAAGTTTACTAATTGGGAACAGCTACTCTATCTCACAGAACCTGAAAAATGGAGTGCAATGGCTATGTATCAGGCAACAAGAATATTTTCTTCCAATTTATCTGCAAAAATGGCTCAAAGGTTAATATTATTCTTTCTATCATTTTTGTAATTTATTAAATTATATATTATTTTTTAAACAAAAATTTTAATGTAATTTCAAAGAAATTTTAATTCCATTGATTAAATATGTTTGAAAATAATTTATATAATTGGAAAAAATATCAAAGAATTATAAACAAAACAAGATTTAGAAAAGAGATAATATCCTTCATATAATATAGAATTTAATGAGATATCTATATGTAAGTGAGAGAAATGATGAAGTGAACATAAGAATTAAAGATAATTAATTGTCAAATTATTACTTGACAAAAATAAACTTTTCTCATCAAGGTATGGTGCACCTTGTCCTTATTTGGACCTTGTGCCATTAAAACCAACCAACCAACTTCTCATCAATGTAATTCTAGCCAAACCATCCACATTACTGATAATGTATTATCCAGAGCTTGAGTGACACAGCCATTTTGAATTTGGAGGTGAAGCTTTAGGAAGAAACTTTTTTAATTTTGGAAATTAATTTTTTGTACATGAAATTATATTAATCTTTATGCAGCATTATCTACTTTGCAACAAAATGTTGCAGAGTAGACTAAGCATTTATGTTTTCCTAATATATCACTAGATGGCTGTAAAAAGATAAATACTTTTGTAAACCTCTTAGTTATTAAATGAATATTGCATATTTTGTGAACAGCCAGATCCAGTCCTTCTAAATTATGTTCCATTGCTTTTATATAATTTTAGATTCCTCCACTGGTAACTTAAAAAAATTAATTGATTTAAAAATAAGTTTTCTTTTGTTTGTTTTATGAAAAATAGTGTATATTACTTTTATATTCAGATTAAATTAATTTAACTGTTAATCTAATCTTAGTTATTTTCATAATTTTATATATTGATACTTAATGCTTTGGTTTAAAAATGGAATTATTTATATTTATAGATTTTACAACTTGATTCTCCTTCCTCGCTTGCGTGATGACATTGCTGAGTTCAAAAAATTGAATTTCCATTTGTATCAGGTATAATTTTATAATGATCATACTTATTCAAATTCCACTTTAGAAATATAGATTATAAAATGTGTGTGTGAGCGAGTGAGAGTAAAATCTCAATTAAAACTAATACTTATCCTTAGAATTAAAAGAGTACATTTATTTAACAATGTATGTTTGATGCTTGTCTTTTTAAGTAGCCTATAAAGTAAAGTTGTATTGTGTAATTAATTAATGATATTTGTGAAATAAATTTAATTTCTCTGTTAATAGACGTATTCTATTTTTTAAATGATTTTTCAGTTGTTGAAATGATTCCATAAATACAAATTTTCAGTTTTAGATGTATCATTTTAAAATTTATTTTCTGTTTTAATCAGGCATTAAAGAAGTCTCTCTTTAAACCTGCTGCTTTTTTTAAAGGCATAATGATTCCTTTGTGTGAAGTAAGTTATTTATATTTGCATAGAAAATAATTTTAAAATTTTTATTTTGATATAAAGATAAATAAGACATGACTAAATCCTGAGAGCTACCATATCCACTAAACCTGTTCATAACTGTGCCAGAATGTATTCTTGCAATTTTATGTTATAACTTTTTCTGTACATGCACAAAATTTCTTTGGAATTTTAGTAAGCCTTAAGGTTTTTGCTATGCATTTGTTTCTTTCATTTATGATTAAAATTGATTTATTGATTTATTTTTTAAATATATTAAATTTTGAATTTTTGTATTTGTAAAGTAAGTTAAAGGTATGGATTTTAAGAAACTAACTTATGTATTAATATTTTTTGGAATTTTAATTCTTCTCCAGTGATGATTATGTGAAAACTTTTATGCATAATACAATAAAAATTGCACATTATGTATAATAATTAATGTAATTTAGTAACTATTATGTAAAAGTATTTTGACATATGTGTTTAGGTTTACCATGAATTATAATGCTTGTTAATTATAAATTTGAGTTTCATAAAAATATTTGTTACTTAATGTTATTGATTTAGCTTCATTGACCATTTGTCATCAAGCTAGATTGCATTGATACAAAAGTTTTTCAAGGTGGGGGATACTGACCATTTAATTAAAATCATAGTTTTTCTAACAATTTATTATTTAAATCATTTAAGTTAATAGAGCACTTGTTAATATCTGCTGGGTAATTTTATACATGATGTGCATTATTTTCCTGTATACAATCCCGAACATGATATTATCTGCAGGATCTTTTTTACAAGTAAAAGAAAGGAAAAAAGCATCCCATAAACCACAACAATTCTTCCAGCAGATAGTCGAAAATTTGCATTCATGATAATGTGGGTGTTATAAAATATATAAAATATGATTAAAAAAGTTAATGGTACAGGAAAAAAAAATATATTATGGAAAAGATCTGTTTGGAACCACTTCATCTCAAAATGTGATAAACTGAAATGAAAGCACAAGAGTGATAATTCCGAATAAATTCTAGTAAAGCTTATTTGATATTTAGTTTTTAATAACTTTTAAAACAAAGTTAGACATATCTTAAAAATAAAATACATTTGTTTCAGTAATAATTAATTGAAAGAAATGGACTAATTTCAAACTGCGCATTGGCATTTTTCTTTTATACTGTGCCTGTTTTGTTTCTCACTTTACATTAACAAATTTGTCACAATTTTTTCCCTTCTCTGTAGCTGTGTAACTTAAATGTTTTCACTTCACATGTGACGGTATACGAATTTGATATTTTCAGAATGAAACAGCTCATGTCAAAACAAAATGCACAATGACTTAGGGAATAGCAACTGTAACATCTTCAAAGAACCACATTTGTTCTTGAACATAGTTTGACAAAGCTGATATTAGCTGAAATAAGTCAGACTTGTCGTATTGCCACCTGTTATTTATTTTATCAAACGTAAATAGTATTTCTTACAAAATTTTCTTGAAGATTTTTGTGATGAAGAATGTTTTTTATCAGATAAAAACATAATCCAACATATGTTGATTGTTTATATTCTTTGATTAAGTGAAAGAACATAATCATAAAAACTAACTATATATAATTTCATTAACTGAGTAAGAGTTGTAGTATTGATTCTTATATTTATTTTGTAATATGTAATCTTTATAAAACTAGTTTCTAATTATTAGTTTTACAATGTTTCTGTAGTAAGTAATTATAAAGTATTCAAAATTTTGATATTTGAAAATAGCACAAGTTTGGGATTTTGAAAACTTAGTATTCATGAAGTGACGTAATTAAGGTTGTAAGATAACTATATCACTTCGTATAAAAATAGGAAATTGTGCCAAACCTGTACTAGCTCTTATTATTTTAACAAACTTTGTTATGTCCTCGAAATTGCGCACAGCTTTATTATATTAAAAAAAATTTTCCTTTTCTCTTTAATATCTTATTTAATCTGACATTTCTTTCTGTACTGTTGAAGAAAGAGACATTTTATAAAATGTAAATATTGCTTTCAAAGTTCTTTTGTATTTTTTATTTTCTTCTTTCAATCTAAATTATTTATAATACAGAGAAATTTTCCTGCAAATTTAAAGATATCCATTTACTTTGATGAATCATAACACACAAGGGGTGATCAAATAAAAAGGTACAAAACAATGTAACAATTAAATATTTGCGTATTCCACCATGGGAAAACGTAGCGAGACATCTCAGGATGTGATTGGAATGTTTGACTGGGTTCAGAGCATGCGAGGGTGTCGACATGTGCAGGAGAGAGCAGAAGCTTTTATCAAAAGTGGCATCCAAATGATGCAGCAGTCTATATTAGGGCAGGATTCATCAAGTACAGAAAAACTATTAACTCTAATGTGTACTGTATGCCACTGTAACGCCTACACAGGTCAATCAAGAATAAAAAACCAAAGCTGCTCACAAAGGGTGTAGTTCTGCTCCATGATAATGCGCGTCCACATGTCTCCAGAGTCACACGGGTGGAATTGGTCGAGTTCAAGTGGTAGGCATTTGACAATTCACCCTGCGATTTCTATGTTTGATCCACTGGAGAAACACCTGAAAGGGAAGCACTTCAACTCCAACGACGTACTCAATGACACTGTGTAGGACTGAGTCTTGTCACAGCCACAGGAATACTGGGAACAAGAAATCTAGACTTTATTCAAAATGTAGCCTATGGTGTTCATTTTGAATATAGTCATTTCATACCTTTTCATTTTATCATCCCTTATATGTTCAGGATATTCTAATTTCTACTATGAATTTTAATATATTCTGTAAATTAATTTTTACTAATATCTTTGGGGATATATTTATTTACTGGAATATTTATATGTTCTCTTTAACATGTAAAAAGTAGCATGTTGTATTAATAATGCTAGTTAAATGTAAAAATGTGATATTTTGATATTAGAAAATTGTCAAATGTAATTTTAATATCAAACTTTAAATCATTAAATCTAAGTAAATAAAATATTCATTTTGTTTGTCCTGTTGAAGAGAAGTAATCCATGAAATAAAATGTATATCAAGGTGGCTATCATAAAAATAGTGTCTCAACTTGATAATTTGATTATAATATTTGTAATTAATTTAAAACACATAATTAATGCTAGTTTGAATTTTGTGTGAAGTTTACGCTGTGATATAATTAATTTAAGTAACATCATATATTCTGCTTCAGAACTCTTTTCACTTTCAGACAGAAGTAAATGATTATTTTTTTCTCCTTTTAAAATTGTCATCTGTGCATAAGCACTGCAATTTAAAAAAATACTTACCACATTCCTCTCTCTCTCTTTTTTACATTTCTGCTGTATAACTGTATAAAAATAATAGAATTTTGTATATCCATCATGTTGCTGTCAGAAATGCATTGGTATGTGGATTGAAAGGGTTCTAGCTTCGTTTTATAGCATTCCTCTTTTTTTTTTTTTTTTTTTTTTTTTTTTTTCTAATGTGATTTTATTTTATGATATGAAACATTGATTTGAGATACTGTAAAAAATTAATTTGTTTAATTTTCTCAATCTCAATAAATATGATACCTCTCTTTAGTGTATGTTTGCATTGTATGTCAAAATGCAAAATGACTGTAGAGCAACAAACTCTCTAATTGTTTCCAGAGCAAATTATACCTGTCAAACTTAAAGCCAAATAGAAAGCATTTTGGCCTATGGCTCAAAAGTTTGTCAATTTGAATTCCATCTTAGGCCTGAATATTCATAGTGGCTTAAAATCCATTTTAAATAGTAGATCCCTGTTTTTTAGCCTTAATATGTATACAAAAAATGACTGTTGACTGACAAACCAACCAAATCCTGACAAAATTATGTCTAACTATTGATGTTGAATAATATTTAAAACATGGGGTACATTCAGTTCTGAGTGTTAGATTATGTCTAACTATTGATGTTGAATAATATTTAAAACATGGGGTACATTCAGTTCTGAGTGTTAGATATCCCTAAATGTGTGTGTGTGTGCCTGTATGAAAAATTAATTTCATTGAAATTTTATTTGTTAGCATATATTTTCTTCCTTAAGATCCTTTTTTGAAATGAAATGCCTCATTGTAAACTTTATCTTTTAGTTTTTAGTTGATGTTTTCAAAATTAAAAGCACAAGTTTTTAGTTACTCATAACTAAAAGTACATGTTTAAAAAGAAAGAAAAAAAAACTATTGTAATGACAGAACACATTTTTTAAACTGCTTGAAACTGTGTTTTTTTTTAATTCTCATAAGAATTTGCAACTTTTGGCAGTTTTCATGTGGCTCTTGATAACCTAAAATGTAAAAAAAAGTATTCAACAGTGGAGAGATGATCAAGGAATGCATAACTTCAGTAACTGAAAAAATGTTCCATAAAAAGTAAATTTGTTAAAACAATTTGTCAGCAAACACTATGGTTCAGAGTTAAAACATATTGCATTCTCTGAACTGTTTGACAAAAATCAACATCATAAGTGTGCCTCCCCCCCCCCCCTTGGAGGATTCAATGGATGTGTCAGATACTGCTCAGATGTTGATTTTTATTCAAGGAGTCCATAAAAGCTTTAATGTTTATGAAGATCTTAACATTGATAGAATTCACAGCTTTTCTGTTGGGGAGAATATTTTTAAGCTTGTTAAAAATCCTGTTAACAAAAATAACCTTTAATGGAAAAACTTAAAATTTTATAACTGATTGTGGCAGTAACATATTATTGCTTTTGTTTTAGAGGCTATAGAAAATGATGCTCAAAATCATTAGTATTACATTGCATTATTCATCAGCAGTACATATGTGGAAAATGGATGTATATCTGATATCTAATTTTCATAAATTTGCTCATGCTCAGTTTTCTGTTTTTTGGTATTACTTACTTGTGTGAGTGAATAGTCTCATAATGAAGTACATAAATTATGTTTTCAGATCTAAGTTACTAATGACCATCTTTAAATCTTATTTAACAATTATTGCAAGTAAACTTTTTTCCCCCTACTACAAACTATTGTCAGTGGAAAATCACTATTGCGTAAATCTCATTTGTATTTTTGCTAGTGGATACTTGTTATTAAGCTTTATATAACAATTAGATTGAACTGAATTATTCTGTTTTTATATACATCCAACTTATCAAAGCAACAATAAACCATTAGTTGTAATGGGTCTTAGTTTGAAGATGCTTTGTTATTAAAGTTTTAGGCAGTATATGAAAATAGTATTTATCACTTAATATTAAAATATAGATTTGTTCCATTTTCCTTTAATTCTGCAATTGGATGGAGCCATAATAATTCATGTTTTCTTTTTATTTAAAATTATACTTATATAAAGACTAAATACTTTAATATTTCAAAAAAGCTTTAAAATTGCCTCTGTATTAAATAATAGCTAACAGTATTTATAAAGTTGGTTTTCTTAAATATATAAGTTCATATCTTTATTTCAAATATATATATATATATATTTTTTACTTTCTAGTCTGGTACATGTACATTACGTGAAGCCACAATCTTTGCAAGTGTATTGGCAAAATGTTCTGTTCCAATTCTAGATTCTGGTGCTGCATTGATGGTGATTTCTCGATTGGATTACAATGGTGCTAATAGTATATTTATGAGAGTATTATTAGAAAAGAAATATGCTCTTCCTTTTAAAGTTATAGATGCCATTGTGAATCATTTTATGAAGTGAGTAAAAACATGTCTAATTTAATGAAGCAAGTATTTATTTTTTACTACTATAGAAAAATATTATTAAAAAACACAGTATTTAAAATTTATTTCTTCATTTCAATTCTTTGTATCTTAAAATTAGATGGTTATTTAAAATTACTTTTCAAAGTGTACCATAATTGTTATAGCAATGAGTTTTTTATAAGTTTTAAGTACATAAATATAATATGATATAAAAAAAAATTACTTTGAATGATATTTATTATGCTTGTTTACTATTTTATATGCTTCCTGGAAACTAAAAATTATGTAGTTAATTACATTGAGCACCAGTAAAACTTATAAGTTTTACTGTTTTATTTTATTTATTTATTTATTTTATTTTTTTTTTTTTTTTAAGTTTTATTTAAGATTTACTTAAAAAAGAAATTGTCAGATTATTAAATTGGTACTAACATATTAAATCTATTAATTTAGAGCTACCAAATTGTAAATTTCCTCTTTGTCATTTCCTTGCTAACTTTAGTAATTTGTAGAAAATCAAATTAGTCTATTAATATCAATATATGAAATTTGATCAGTATAAGATAACATTGAATATTAAATATATATATATATATATATATATATATATATATATATATATATATATATATATATATATATAAGATATGTTGTGTGGTATATAATTTCTTTTCAGTCATATTTTTAAAGAAGTTTTAAATTCTATTAACATAAATAAGTTTTTAAAAGTTATAAGACTCCAATATAAAACCTTAATAATAATAATAGTATAGGGATAATACAAAAAGCAAATCGATTCTTAAATTAAATGCTTTAATAACATTCCAAGTAATGCAAATAGTAAGGGTGACAAAATACTCATTTGTTGAAATATTCTCTCTGGTGAAAAAGCAGTTACTGGTAACTTTTAAGAATCACGAGGAAATCATCAAATGGAAAACTTTGTTTTCCATTTAATGCAATAATTTATATTTTAAATTATAAATAACCAAAATTTTAAAGAATGGTAATTGTTCTTAATATTATATGCATCTCTTTGTGCTCGTGAAAAGAGTTATATGCTCATATTATTTTTATATACATAAATAATTCTTTTCAATCTCTCAGATGCAAGTTCACTGGATTTCTTGATTCACCTAAAAAAATTCCTTATCTTTCAAAGTAGAATTATTAACAGGAAGATAAAATATTTAACTTAATTTTTATCTTTGGTGATCTTTCATTGGATATAAAGATAATGCTCTTTTATTCCCTATCATAAGTTAAACTCTGAATAAAGAATTGAAAGCTAAATGTTAACCATTTTTTTTTTAAGTTGAACAGAAGTAATGTGTCAGAAAAATAAAATGATTCAAGTTAGAAGTAATTGAAATAAAGATGAAAAAAATAAGAAAATTAAATGCAGTATGTGTGATCATTATTGTATTATAAAAGCGCTACCATTTAAAGTTGACCATGTAGAGGAAGAATTTGCAATTATTCGTTTGAATAAGGTAAAATGCACTTGGAAAATCCTAATTCATTAAAGAAATTACATGTTGCCAACCAACAGTTTGAGAGATAAAGGCCTTCAAAAGACTTTATTATGCATTGTGTTTACATGTTTTTTTAATTGAAATTATTTTCCCCTCTTATCCGTAAATAAAATAAATTTTGTTAGAGTACCAGTATAATATCCCAAGAAAAGTTTGCTTAGAGAATAATTCTTTCAGGTTGTTCTAATGTAGATTCTGATTCTCATGCTTGTTATCAGATTGAGAACAAATATACAGTTAGTTGTTTATAAACTAATTTTGCTCAAATCAGACACAAGTGACTTTTTAATTTTTCTTTTAATTAAATGTTAAAAAAATTTATTTTGATAAAAAAAATTGAATTAAAAATTTTTGAGCTAATTCAAGTATAATAAAATATTTTTAATCCACGCTGTTTTGACAAAAAAAAATTAGAATGAAAACTGCGATAATTTTAAATTAGAAATGCTGTTTTCTATATTAGTTTAATTTCCCCTTCAAAAAAATGAATAGGTTAAGTACAGTCTAGAACAAGGTTTATGTACTTAAAAAGAAGTAAAGGTAACAAATTACCAAAAAATATTTATTGTTAATTTGATGTACATTACTTCCGATTGGAAAAACCGAAGCCATACTTATATTTTGTTTAATGCTTGTTAATCTTTCTGTTTAATAATTCATGACTTCTGTGTTTAATTACTTGTATTACTTACAGTCTATTCAATTCTTATTTCAATTTTAATATAGTGCATTATATTTTATTTTCTTACAAAAATAATAACTTCATACTGCTAATTTAACTTATACTTGTATATTTCTTTTAGGTTTGAAAATGATGAGAGGAAACTGCCTTTGCTGTGGCATCAGTGTTTACTTACATTTGTTCAAATTTATAAAAATGACCTATCTACTGATCAGCAAACAGATCTGTTGCGGTTAATAAAGGTACAAACCCATGTACATGTGAGTCCAGAAATACGCAAAGAACTTCTTTCTAGGAACTCAACTCGTGTTACTGAAATTGATCAAAGTTGAATTTGTATGTTATTTTATATTGTAAATAAAATGTAGCAAGAATTGTGTTTGTTGTATATTAAGTAAACAATATAAGGAAATTTCATTTTTTTAATATTTTTCTCTTAATAAAAGCTTACATTATAGTTTAATACTTTCTCTATAAAATTTATCTGAAATTATCATTGAAAAATTAACATTAAAGAATGAATGTGAAGTAATGTGATAAATTATGAAAGATTTTTGAAGTGTGCTTATTGTTAAATGTAATTTGTTTGTAGATATTGGAAGTATTTTATGTAATAGGAAAAAAGATTTTATGCCAGTTTGTTACATAATATTACTGTATTTTATTCTTTTATGAAAATATGTTTCAAGAATGAAATAATGTAGTTTTCGAAGTGAGGAATCTATTTTTTTTATCTGTCTTCTATATTCATAAAAGTACTATGATAACATTTAATTTCAAGTACAGTAAGACCCCGCTTAACGCTGTTTCGGTTTAGCGCTCTTTTATTTCAACCCGGGGATTCCACGAAATCGCTCGCAGCATACGGGGATTCCCCGAAATATTATGCAGCGATAGGTTTCAAATACATATCCGAAAGAGTGTACTTGTGTTTCTTGTTTGATGCGGTATTGTACAGACATATTTTTATTATTGGAAACATTTGGTGACATTATTGTAAGTAGGTATTAATTTACATATTTAATACTATATTACAGTGTCAAATATTTTGATCTTTAGTTTTTACTATGGTTGATAATGAAAAAGAAAAGAAAGCAACCAGAAAAAAGCATTTCACTCAAAACTAAAATGAAAGTGATATGAAGATTAGATTCTGGTGAACGTCAAACTCTAATTAGTGCTTCATTGAATTTGCCAACTTCAACAATAAGGACCATCATAAAGAATAAAGAAAAAATACTGTCATCGGCAACTACAACTACGTCAAGTTCTGCAACTAGAATTACCCGTTCTAGAAATAATATCATAGAGGAAATGGAAAAACGACTGTCTATATGGATTAACGACGAAATTGACCGCAATATGTCATTAAGCCAATCTATCATAATAGAAAAAGCTAGAAGAATTTTTAATTACATTCAGGCTGAGACAATTGACACAAGTGAAACTGTCGTTGCTAGTCGAGGATGGTTTAATAGATTTAAACATCGAAATAACCTTCACAACATAAAGATTACAGGAGAAGCAGCAAGTGGTGATACAAAAGCGGCGGCTGAATTTCCAGCGATATTAAAAAAAATAATTGAAGAAGGAAACTATCCTCCAGAATTGGTTTTTAATGTTGATGAAACAGGCTTGTTTTGGAAAAGAATGCCGAAACGAACATTTCTATCCCGTGAAGAGAAACGGGCACCAGGATTTAAAGCTGCAAAAAATCGTTTAACCCTTCTACTAGGTGGTAACGCAAGCGGAGATTTTAAATTAAAACCATTACTAATTTACCATTCCAAAAACCCAAGAGCGATGAAAGGCATATCTAAATCAACTTTACCTGTAATTTGGGAGTCCAATAAAAAATCATGGATAACTGAAAATTTTCCAGGATTGGTTCACTGAACATTTCTGCCCGTCTGTTAAACGTTATTGCGAAATTAAAAAACTTGAACAAAAAGCACTTCTGTTAATTGATAATGCTCCAAGCCACCCAACAAATTTATCAGACTTAACAACATGCATTCCAGTCGAAGTGGTTTTCTTGTCGCCTAACACAACTGCCTTAATTCAACCGATGGACCAAATAGGCCTTTCCTGGAATGGGGTAAAAGAAAGATCTTTGAAAGGAGTATGGAAGAATATTTGGCCGGATTTAAGTAAGGGCGACGACGTTGGACACTCTGTCGATGTGGATGAAATAGTGGAAGAGATAGTGAAATTAACGAAGCAAACCGGTTTTGAAGGGGTAAATGTGGAAGATGTCGAAGAAATAATTCAAGAAGCAGCGGCTAGTCTTTCTAATGATGAGCTCAAGGAATTAACTGGACAAGAAGAAAACAAAAATGTTGACAGGAGGATTTAGAAGAAGAGCAAAAAGAACTTTCGATGGCGTTTGTAAAAAGGAGTTTGTCTATCATAACTGAAATAATGGATCAATTCATTAAAAATGATCCAAATTTTGACAGTAGCTCAAAAGTAAGGCGTGTTGTTAGAGATGCTCTATCCGTTTATGAAGAACTTTTAAGAGAATAACGCAAAAGAAAAAGGCAAACAATATTAGATGCTTTTGTCACAAAAAGGCAGAACACTGAAAATGCGGAAGGCTAACTAAATATGACTGACTTAGAATTTATTTGTTTTTTTTTTAAGAATATTCGTTTTGCTATTTATATTTCGTTTTTATTTTTGCAAGAAATAATAATATGGTATTTGGGCTTTAAGAAATAAATGTTTGGTTTTATTTTTATTAAAAAAACATACTTTTTAAATTTAATACCTAACCAATTTCCTAGCCATCTTCCCCTAACCCTAATATTTACATGTAAAGATAGCCTCGTTTAGCGCTGTTTCGCATTACGCTCTACTTTGATGGAACGTATCCCCAGCGTTAAGCGGGGTCTTACTGTATAAAAATTCTAATAGTTCATATTTTCAAGTATGTCATCTATAACACCACTATTAATTTTAGACATATTTTAATTCTTTCTCTAAAATAGAAAGGTTTCTATATTCTAATTCTATTCAATATTCTAAAATAAAAAGATGGATAAAACATTAAACAAAGATTAATTTACTATTCAAAGTAGTTTAAATCCTCAGAAAAGCTAAAAATTGCAAGATCGTTATATGTTTAAATATAATACCACATATGTGAAACTTGTCATCGTCATAATTATTTAGTAAACTTTCATTTAATCAGCCTCTACAAAGCTGATATTTCTTTTCTTTTTTTTATTCAGCTTTCCTTTTAACTATTTTCAATTTTTCAGTAAGGAAATACTTATTTTGGAATTCCCATGTACGAGATTTAAGTTTTATGTAAATTATTAAAATATTCAATTTATATTTAATTAAATAAATATCTTATTAATAAAATTGTTTTAAAATAGAAGGAAGCCTTTAAACAAATAATAGGAATTTATAAGTTCTCTCTAAGGAAGTAATTTAAAATTAATTAAAACAAGATATATAAAATACAGTAGAAATAATCTTGTTTTTCATGCATCATTTAATAGACCAAAGTACAATTTCTACATATACTTTTATAAAGCATTTAGATGCATAAAAAAAAGCTGCTAAATAGTGTTTTAAAAGTGTTTAGTTATATCCTTTCTCATTTTCTTTCTGTATTGGCCCTACAGCACAGTATGTGTCCCTGATTTTAATTCTCCTGTTGGAGACCCTTAAGTTTCTTGACGTTAAGCCATCTTTTCCTTGGTCTTTTGCACGTGGTTTCTAATGTAAGATCTTAACCATTCAGGTATCTCAATGTGCCCAGCCATGAAAGTCTTCTTCAATAAATCAATATTTTTTATAAGTGATAAGAACTTGCAATTCATCTTTAGTTTTAATTTAACATTATTATTTAACTGTAGTGAACCAAAAACATTTCTGTATTTTCTATTCAAAAATTAGTTATTTGTGTCCAACTCCAATAGACATGTCACCATAGACAAAAAAAAATGTTTGTATGCTTAGTTTAAGGGCCACCAGGATTCATTTATTTTTCGACATACTGATAAGAAAATGACAATTCCTTTTAAAGATTCTTCCAAAATAATTTCTTAAGCAATTGAAAATTTTATAATTGTGTGCCCAAATATATGTAAAATAATCAAAAGTTATCAATAATCACAATAAATGCTGAATACTCAACTTTACACCAGCAGACATGATTTATGCCTCAGTCGTCCATCTTTTTGGTAACTTTCTCCTACTTAATTCAGATAAACAATGTTCTTCATATTTTGTTTTGTTAGAATGAACAGATTTTGACAAGAACATTTCAACAATATACAATCTGCTCCAATGTTAAAGCCCTCTATATCTCCTTTTTTTTGTATCCAAATTCCTGAACTCTTGTTCTTGTTTAGGCAGACTGATTCAATAAAAAGCCATTTCAATCACTGTACAATGGTCCTAACTCTGTTGCTAAGAGAGATGAACATTACTTCATAGAAAAGGTAAATGGTGAAGAGAATAGTATTTCTGTCAATCAGCTGAAATCATATATTACAGACAATTGCCTATCTAGTCTAGCTATGTCACCTTAAATACCGAATTCCACATCAAAACAAACGTTTAGAGGCAAAGAAGGTAAGATTCAAGATTGAAAAGTCCACTTAAATCAACGACAGACATCTTAAATCAATATATTGTGGATTTGTCCTCTTTTTCAATGTTCATTGATAGATTGTCATTCCGTTTTATTATAAATAAATGTAATTATGAAAGTTTTTCTTTTCAATCATTATAAAATATGTTTCTATTATAGCATTTCTGTTAGTTGTAGGTAATTAGGATAAACCTACAGAATTCTTTAAATTATCATATATAATTTGAAGGTACTTCTTTTAATGATTGCATTGAAATAATCTTTGTACTTTTAGAGACATTTTATCTGTGCTCTTAGAAATTTTTACTCTCATCATACTTAGGAAATAATTTATGTTTTCTATTTTAACTTATACTGTTATTTCGACTTAGACTTATTTTATTTTGAATTTTTACAGATTAAATGGACTTTAAGTTGTTTCAGAATATCTTTTTAGAGAAGCTGAATGGTTTAGTGGTGAATTAAGTCGAATTTTTTATGTGGTGAACTTGACCTCCTTGGTGTATTTTCTGAAGAGAAGACTACAGTCCGTTTATCAATTTTATGTTGGTCTTTTATTTTAGAAAGGAATAATACAGGGTGATCCAAAAGTAAGGACGAACTTTAAAAATGAATAATTCAAAAACGAATCACGATACAAAGATGCGGTTTGCACCAAACGGATGGAAAAGAAACCGGGTTTTATGTGGCAATGAAAAAAGAAATAGTTCTGTTGGCGTCCAACAGATGGCGCTGTCGGATTTCTGACGTGGGATTATGCAAAGCAACAAACGATGTAAAGAGAAGCAACTCCAGCAGGTAATGGTAGTCGAAGCTGATATGCTGTCCATAGTTGAGAAAGCCCTCTTAGTTAAACTGTTTTATAAGAATTCGGAAAGTGCCATTGCGCGCATATCGCTACATGAAGGGTATGCGAGACAGTAAAGGACCAATAACGTCTTCTGCATTGAAAAAAATTTGAAGCTACAGGTTCTTTGGCGTAACGACAGTGGACGTCCCTCAACTGCTGTTGCCATGACAGTGGAGCAGACGGTGCAAGGCACGTCGGCGGTTACTGCACATGGGGAGTGCAGTGTTCGAGAAGTTTCGAGGTAGACAGGAGTGTCGTACGGAAGTGTCTGGAGAGCGCTGCGAGTAACTTTGCAACGGTATCCCTACAAGTTGCAACATAACCAAGAACTGAAACCTCCTGACTTCGACAATCGCCGACATTTCGCGAATTTGGTCTTCAATAAGATGGAAGAGCAGCACGACTGGCTTCACACTGTGCTTTAGACAGATGGAGCACATTTTACACTCTCTGGCGCTGTTAACACCCACAATTGTCGAGTGTGGACCACAGAAAATCCACATGCATTGAGGTACTCTTGCAACAGCCTAAAGTGACAGTCTGGTGTGGCTTCACTGCTGATTTCATAATTGGTCTATTTTTTTCGAGGAAGTCACACAGACAGGTTTCCAAGCAGTTTCTGTCACCGGTAAGCGGTAAGCGTTACAGAACAGCATTTTTCCTGAACTGCAAGCGCGACAGGCACTCCAAATAGTCACCTTTATGCAAGATGGAGCACCATTTCATATTGCTCTGCCTGTGCAACGCCTTCTACGCTCAACATTTGTGGAGGATCGCATTATCAGTAGCTACTTTAATCACGCATGGCCTCCAAGATCTCCCGATCTCACACCCTGTGACTTTTGGCTGTGGGGCTTCTTGAAGTCAAAAGTGTACCGCGACCAACCGGTATCACTAGCGGCACTGAAAGATGCCATCCGCCAAAATGTGTCTGCCATAACGCAGGAAATGCTACTAAATGCTGTGGTGACTCGTCTCACAGCTTTACTTCTGAATTATGGACAGCACATTGAACATTTACTGTAGTAGGTACTAATTAACTGTAACTAATCTGACTTCATTAATCATTTTTTCATTTGTAAATCATCTTTGTTGCAATAAAACACTATAGCGCCCTCTATTGGTCGCCAACAGAACTTTTTTTTTTCATTGCCACACAAAACCCGGTTTCTTTTCCATCCGTTTGGTGCAAACCGCATCTTTGTATCGTGATTCGTTTTCGAATTATTCATTTTTAAAGTTCGTCCTGACTTTTGGATCACCCGGTATATCAGTGTTCAGTAAAATCTTCGAATATTGGCAGACAAAAATGCAATGTTCCTGTTACAAAAACGAAAGCGGCACCTTTATTAATAAATCAAACATTTATAAAAAATAGGGAGATAAATTTAGAAAAGTATGAATATATAGATTTATTCCTCCAGAAAATAAAAAAGGACTCATATTCACTATGTTAAACAATGATGCTGAAAAATTTTCTAAAATGTAGAAACAGTTTGAAGATTTAAAGGCATTGTCTGTTTTCAAAATTGGGGAAAATGATTTTAGATGGGAAAATCAATTGCTTATGAAAAAGCAAATGGATAAAATAGGTCAAATAAGATAGTTAATAGTGGTTCTATAATTTCTGAGAGAAAAATTGATGTTCAATGGTCAAATGAAGACTATTTTGGATATATCCAAAATGAAAGATTGTCCATTGCAACATTTTTTCTCGCCAAATTGCTTTTAAAACATAGAAAATTATGCGAAAACATGTGGTCCTTGCCAAAAGTACGGGAGGAGAAAAGGATAAGGCACTATTAAAACTGGTTCCTATCATATCTGAAGTTTTCTCTGAGATCAATGTAGATGTTTGTGGTCCTCTTTTCAAGTTACTTCAAAATAAGGAATAAATGGAAAAA
>JAPDSC010123861.1:598536-669475 GCA_026290005.1 Latrodectus geometricus | reverse complement strand
GATCATCTCAATGACAGACAGAAATATTGCATAGAGATTCAAAGAATGTTAGAATTGAAGGTGATAGAAATGGGAGAGTTGGATTATACTAGCTACATGATTTTAGTTGAAGTGCCAGGTAGAGATCCTCATCTTTGTATAGATTATAAATGGCTAAGTAGTCTGATGTGTACTCAATTTTATCCAGTACGCTATCTGGAAGATAGAGCGAAAACTGTGGCAGCTTCTAAATTTATCACTCTCATTGATCTTGCTAAAGGATATCAACAAATGTCTCCGAGTTCTAAAGCAGAGATTGGCTGCATTTGTGACATCCTTCAGAAAGTACAGACCATTACGTCTTTCCCTTGAACTGAAAATGCTCCTTTGCTGAAATCCTAAAAAGATGTTAGGAATATAAGTAACTTAACTTGATAATGCAATATTCTCAGATTCCTATTAGCAGCATCTAAACATTGTTTTAAGAATAAAAATTGCCAAATTGACAATATAATTGTCAAAATGTAGATTTATCAAAAACTATGTAATCTATCTTGGTCATATAATTGGAACAGGTCATAGTAAACCTATGGAGATAATAATAAAAGCAGTTACAGAAATAATAAAGCTAAAACAGATATTCAAGCATTTCTTGGAAAGTTGCTGCTCCATTAACAGATGCAGGGGTAGGAGTACTGAAATTTTTTTTCAAGAGATATCAGGACATTTTTCAGGATATATTTCAATAATTAAACAAAACCTGTGTTACTTAAGCAGAAATTAATATTAGAATTACATATTAATTTCTGTTTTATGAATGTAACACATTTTAAAAAGGGAATATATTATTTAATAAGTTCTGAGTTTTGTAATTTTTAATACAATATAAAAAAGAATACAGAAATTTAAATTTTTTATACTGAACATTTTCTGAAAATTAGTAAGTTATATGATAAATGCTTTAAATTACAGTAAATTTATGTATAATTGAATAATGTTTATTTTGAAGTGGATACATTGCATTAACAGATGCAGGGGTAGGAGTGATAATTTAATACTGATAATTGATTCTGATAATTTAATACTGCATTTTTTCAACTTTTCATTCACACACGTTACCTCTGCAATAGCGTCAGACAGCATCATTCGTTAATAGCACATGCTATTTTTTTTTTGGTTGCATCATCCAAAATATTTTCAGCTACACACTGATTATCAAGCAAATTTTTCTTTTCTTTCTCAAGTTAATTTTTTCTAAAAGGTGCGATAGTTTAAACTTTTATTCATAAGCAGCATCTATGTCTTCCTCATCCTTTCTTTTTTTTTATATGATGCATATTCTGCATGAGATTTCTGAATATAATGCATTATTTCTTTGGTATATGGAATGGAGGAAACAGAATTGCCATGCACATTCGAATAACATCATGACAAACACGTAAACTTTAAACTGTTGATTCCGATAAAGAAGATCTTCTTTGTCACAACAGAATTGTTCGCATGAGAAATTTGTTGAATTAATCTGCTAAATGAACTCCTAGACTTTTTCTATTATAAAGAGACAAACACAGGAGATCTTTGAGTAAAGGATTTGTTATAAGAAGTTTTTCTAGCAAATGCTTTGAAGTCGTTATGTAGCAACTTCCGACACTTAGTAGAAATGTTGTTTTATCTGTAAGCTCTCCCCGTATTGCTGTTGTACCATCACCTATTTCAATCTTGTTTAAATTTAACCAATTTTTTCCTGAATCAACATTAATTTGGAGCAACTTTACTTCATTTTTTCACAGATTTCTTCTGGATTTAAACATAATACCGCGAAAAAGTTCCTTTAACTTACTGTGCATCACATGTACTGAAAATTCGAATTTTTGCATTAGAAGTAAATATGGTTCAAAAGTATTTTTTAACAAAATGCAGATATGCCAGGGTCTTAGGGTCTTTCAAATGTTTTATAATTCAAAGATGTCTATCAGAAAGAGGAAATTTGAACTCTTTAGGACTTAAACAATAAAATATTCCTTTAGAACATCATATTGCTCAACGATTTTCACACAAACTGACCTCAAAATTAACCAACGGCTCTCATCATGACGCAGGAAACTATGTCTAGCTAAGGTTTCTTCCAGTATTTCCAACTGTAAGGAATGATAATCTTCTTTTCTTGCAGGAGATAGGTTTGATGATGAATATCTCAAATCCATCAATATTACAATTAATTTTACCAATGCCCTTACGTAGTGCTCCATGGATTATGTGTAAGCAACATGTACCCAAATCAATTAGTAATGGTAAACTTTGTTTACTTAGTTCACTATTTATTTGTTTTAAAACAGCTTAATGAATTCTTGGTCCATCCATTGAAAATGCGATAATTTTCCTAAATTCAAACCATTATTTTTAATAAAATTTTATTGGCTTCAGCACGCCTTAAAAAATGTGATTCGAGGTAACAAATGAAATTTTTCCTTGTTTTATCAGACCCATATGAGAAGTAAATATCCAACGGTTTATTTATTTATTTTGTAGAGGTTTCATCGAAAAGTAAAACAAAATATGAAGTGTCAATATCCCGAAACAAAAGTTTTGAAATACAGAGCTAGCCCAAAATTAATTATATATCTAACTTTTTTGCCAGATAATTTGAGATTTTTTGCAATGAAGGAAATATCAAAAATTCCTCCAAAAATGCTAGCTAAATTATTCAAAGATAAAAAAGAATAATTTTTATTGGTAAAACTATTAAACTACTTTGATATATCCCCCCAAATCGGAAATTTGGCGACTTTTTTTCTCGCCAAGCAAAATACCTGTTTTTGGCGCCTTTTTTTCGCCAAGTTGGATTCTTGCTAAATACAAATAATTAATAACAAAAAAACTTTTTAAAAAAATCAAAAAATGGTACAAAATACAAAAAAAAATACTAAATTTGACAACAGCAAAAACCTAAAAAAATCTAAACTGGCAACACTAAAATAAGAAACAGCAACCCTAAAAAGTCCGTAGGGAGTGTCAGATTTGGCGTTTAATTTTTAGGGGGGGTATATCAAATGTGTTCCAAAACTATATTTTAGAGGATGCCACCTTGGCAAACATGGCAACTTTCGTTGACACAGAACAATCAATTGATCTGTTGCAATCATAATACGATTGGATTTTAGCCAGCTTGGCGATCAATCTTGATCACAACTTGGCGAGAATCAAAGGGGCACCCTAAAGTATAGTCTAACCTTTTTATTATTTCCACCCAAAACTAAAATGATTTCAGCTTTAATGGTATTTTTTGATGTCGTTTTAAGAAGCTATGATTTGTTATTCACTACTACAGTCGATGTTGAGGATTCAGATGAAGTTGAGGACTTGATAGTAAAAAGTATGATTCTTGTAACAGTTCACAGCTTTTTTTGTGTTTTAATCCATCTGCATGAGCAAGCATTTAAAAGCCATATTTGAAACACTGAATTTGCTTTTGCATACGAAGCACTCCGCAGAATGAACATCGTCAACACTTCGGCACCATGTGTCTTAATTAAGCATTTATTCCCCATCTTGCGATTCCAGCCATTTATCGGAAAATTTCGTTTTGCTTGGCATTTTTAAAAGAAAATTGTTTTCAAAACATAAATTCTAAACTTGCTAATAAACATTCTTCAAAACACCCATCAAAATAATTCTCACTGTTTCGCCATCATTGTAAATAGTTGTGCACTACTAAAAATAGAATATTTTGAATGTAAAGGCAGAAAATAGAATTTAATGGTAAACCCTAACCTAAATTTTTTTGATGTCAGACATTCCTGACCACTGGCCGAAAATGAGGTGGAGACGAATGTTTGGCAGCCCTATTTCCGGTTTGAAAGAGAAGAAATTCTCTTTCTTGTTGCATAGAAAGCAGTTGAAACTAAAAATATATTCCACTAAAAGAAAAATTTACTACTGGAAATTATAAAATTATTAACATTCAAAGAAATGTAATAAAAAATTAAGGAATTCCAGGATTTATTTAGAAAATTAAAGACATTTCAGGACGCTTTTTAAATCAGGACAACTCCGAACCCTACAGATGCAAAAAGAGAGAGAGAGAGAAGTGAAATGTGTGAGAGTATTTGGACAAAAGAAATAGACAATTCCTTTAAAACCTTGCAGGAAAAAGTGGTGAAGAAAAACTGTATTTCATTCCTTTGATTACAATTAAAAATTTATTATAGAAACTGATGCAATGAATGAAGATCTTGAAATATTTATAGCTCAATTAAATAAAAAAAAGGAGAAGATCACCCCATTATTTCCCTGAGCAAAAAAAACTTTCAGAAACTGGAAAAAAAGTTATATTGCACTACTGAAAAAGAAAGTCACAGCATTGTTTTTGTTGTAAAAAAAAATCTACATTATTACTTAGATGGAAAGAAGTTTATAATTTAAACTGATCACAACCTTTAATCTGATAATAGACCAATTGTAGCAATAATCGACAGATGAGATTGTTAATTGGTTTACAAGCTTCTGATATTGAGCATGTGCCTAGTAAATTAAATCGAAATTCAGATATATTTACAGTGTATCTACTTTAACTGTTTCATTTGGAATGGAAATGTATATTGTATGTTGGATTGTATGTATGTTGGATTAAAATTGTATGTTTACAACACAATTTAACAGTAAATCATTAGTTGAAAATTTCCCTTTAATACTAAATGATACATAAATTATTTGCAAAAAAAAAAAAAAAAAAAAAAAAAAAAAACCATGCGTTTTTTTTAAAATAAGTAATTGCTATACATATTTACACATGGGTGTTATGTTATATTAATACTTATGTTTGTTTTAAATAAATAAAAGTTTATTTTTTATATATTATTTTTTTAAAAAAACTTAATATATAAATATTTATCTTATTCTATATTGCCTCTTAATAAAAATGATCATGGTAATCACGTTAGTATATTCTGATATGTGATAAAAAGCAAACTCTGGAAGAAGAAAGTACTTATGTCTCATTTCAGTATTATGTTTTCCTTTCTGTTCCATACAGAAAATACTTTTAGAGTGTTTTCTAAGACTGTAAAGAATGCCTTCTATTTGAGAAAATCTCAAGAGGGTGAGAGGGAAAATCCAATTGTTGGGCAGTGAATTTCGAAAAGGATAGGTGATTGCCTTGGTGCTTGGACAGTGCAAATTTTAATTTTTGTCTGATTGATGATTTATAATAATGATTGTAATGTTGCCTTTGTATGTGGTGAGTTTATCTGAAATGTAATAAATAACTAACTTAAAAATATCTTTTATTTCGATGTACCACACCTTTGTTCTGATTTAATTTAGACACAGATTGGCTAAAATCAACATGTATTCTCCGATCATCTATGAGCACATTATCCATTTTAAAGTAAGCATTTTCACAATCTTTTTCCTTTTCAAATTCTATGAAGGCATACTGAAGTGATTCACCAGTTTTTTTATCTTTAATAACTTCACAGCTAACTATTGGACCAAACCGGGAGAAAATTAATTCTAAATCTTCTGATGTGGTAACAGGATTTAATTTACATACAAATAAGACATTTTCAGGAGGTTTTACATCAGCATCAGGAATATCACCTACCATCTCTAAAATGGTAGCTCTAGCTTTAGCTTCACTTTCTTTTATTTTTTCTTCAATTTCTTCAACATTTTTACCCTTAGTATCATCAATCTCTTCATCAGCTGCAATGTAATCAGTTTCCAACATTTCTTTTGTGGGCACAGGTGATGCATTGGGAATTTCTAATCCAGATGGATCTTCATAAGGATCATGAAGAATAACTGTATGTGTAATGCGAATATCTTGAAAAGGTCGATTGTTCGGATCACATATTGTTTCATTTAACTTAAGCAGAACCTCAAATCCTTCTGCTACCTCTCCAAACACAGTATGAACTTCATCAAGATAAGTTAAGTTTTCTGCAAGTGTAATGAAAAATTGAGATCCATTCATGTTGTTACCATTATTAACCATTGAAAGAGTACCAAATTTTTCATGTTTAAGTTTAGGCTTCAATTCAGCTTCAAAATACTTTGCTTGGTCACCATATAAGCTTGTAAACACGGATTCTCCACCACGACCTGTAGATGTTGGGTCTCCAGTTTGAGCAATGAAATTTCTTTCTACTTTATGAAAAACACATAAATTATAATACTTAATTTTGCATAATTTAAGAAAATTCAAACAAGTATTTGGTCTTTCTTTTAAATACAAATCAACAGTTATGTCTCCTATTGTGGTTTCAATAACAACAGACATTTTCCATGAATTTGGATACACCTAAAACATAAAAATAATCATACAATTCAAATACTTCTAAAAAATTTTGAAATATATTATACATTACACATAAAGAAATATAGAAAAGGGATTAAATAATCCTCTCTATTAAATTTCATTAATTTATGCAACGTTTTTTGGAATTCTTTGAAAAGTAAAGAATAAATGTAAAATAACATTGATTAGCACATTTTAAAAAGTGGCTTTAGCCATTTATCTGCTGATTTTGCAAGCAGTCTCAGGAGTGCATCTCATTTGACATCTGAAAATTCATTTTTATTCTCATTCCTTATTTTTTTTAATCACTTGGTACCATTGATAAACGAAGAAACCAAGTCAGCATATCAAAATGACCTAGATATCATTTTTTCCAATATCATTTCAAGCATAGATTTACAAATGCAATACTTCTATAATGTCAATTATATTAGGTGATCATTCCTTGCTAATGTAACTTGTGATATTTACACTTGAAGATATAGATTATACTCTGATCTATGGGCTCAAAAAATAGTAAAGAACTATTTACATTGACTAAAATAATAGTAGAAAAGGCTGAAAGAAGTATAATATTAAATTACTTGGAAAGGGGGGGGGGGGACTCATGAACAAGAAATGAAAGGACAATATTTTTACCAGGCCTAACCCTCCAAAATCAATCACAATGGATTGTTTTCCTTGGAGAATGCACATGATTGTCTCGCTAAGTATCCATATCAAACCCATATAGTATATATGACAGCCAGCAATCAAGTTTTATATTTTATGCAATCACATCAAAATTTCAAAGTTTACTTTAGATTAAGATAACATTTTAAATAAATAAAATAAAT
Source organism: Latrodectus geometricus (assembly GCA_026290005.1). Classification (NCBI taxonomy): domain Eukaryota; kingdom Metazoa; phylum Arthropoda; class Arachnida; order Araneae; family Theridiidae; genus Latrodectus; species Latrodectus geometricus. The sequence goes on along the minus strand of JAPDSC010123861.1, from coordinate 662,362 downwards.
GGAAAAAAAAATTATTTACTAAGCACCAATATGAAAATAAAGCTTCCTCACTTCTAATTAAGGTTTACATAAATTAACATTATTCTTTTGATATATTTAACTTATTTTAAATTAAATCTTTCTCTGTCTTCTCTCTGAAATACAAAAAAAGAGTAAACTAAAATATTTTAAGTCTTGTAAATTTTGAAATCTAAAATAAATAATTATTATAATTCTTAATTTTCTGATGTCAACAAGAGTTAATTTACATAAAAACAAGATTTTTTCAAGTAATCTTAAAGAACAATACTGAAAAATTGGGAGAAATACATTAATGATTGCAAGCCAATTTTACACATTAAGATAATTATATTGAATAAAAAATAAAAACAATGAATTTTAAAATTTAAAAATTTCTGAGAAAAATGGCATAAGAAACAATTTTAATTTTTATAAATATTCATAAGGTATTAAATGTTGATTATAATATTCTTTTAATTTACCTTTAGCACAATAATCTATTATTTACAACTATGTGTTTTAACATATTTTTATTCACATTTATAAGTGAAAAAAAAAAAAAAAAAGATTCTCATTTCAATAGAAAATTAAAACAGATTAATTTAATAATTCACTTTAAGATAATTTTAACACATGAAGTTTTCTTCAATTGCAATCTATGATATTCGATTTAGAATCTCCACTAATGTTTATGTCCAATGAACAGTTAAACTAATGAACTCAAAGAGAAGCTGTGGTGGCATGGTTAGTTAATAAATAATTTTCATTATTATAAGATAATGAATTATAAATGCCTGTTGGCCTAGTGGTAGTACTTCATATTTCTATAGCACAGGTCTAAGGTTTAATCTAAAGGCTGGCTCAGGTGAACTCCAAATTTCATCATAAAACTGAATACCAAACAATTCTTGGGAGCTAAACAGTGGAGGTTTTGCATTAGGCTGACCAGCTAACCAGGTTTGCACCTCCCAGAGTTATTAATCATGAAAACAGATATAGACAGTGTACACCTTGGTCCCTAACATTTGAATTTTAAAAAATGAGTCTAAATGCCAATTTAATTAAAAATGTCTGATATTCACAAAAGGCGGCTGTGGCATTTAAATAAGTTATTGTTGCAATATCCTATAACAAATATATATATATATATATATATATATATATATAGCAGAAGAGATATTTGTTGGGGTGGCAGATCATGTGCTGGGTTTCTACTTGGTCCCTTTTTCTAAGTTATAATAACACACCCAATTGCTTCCAATTAACAGATAGAGCTCAACTCTGGGCTAGATACAAGAAGGTATGCTGGTGCAACAACATGAAATCAAAATTAAACATGCAGAATTGTAAAATTAAAGAATAAACAAAAAATTACATCAATCAGCAACCAAAACATGTAATTTAAGGTGCCCCTTTGACAAACATGGTGATTTTGTTTGGCTATCGATTTTATTGGTGATTTTTGTTGACACAGAACAATCAATTGCTGTGTTGCAATTAGAATAAAATTGAGTTTTGCCCAGCTTGGCCATCAACTGCAACCACAACTTGGCAAGAATCATGGAGGCTCTCTTAAGTATTGCTAGCCCTAACACATCTTTCATGAACATGAAAGATATGCTAAATATTCTATCAATATTATCAAGAAAATGAAATACTCTCAATAAATATCATGCAAATCTTGATCATTATTTCAAAAGATGATATTCAAATCAATATCATGTTGTGAGAATATCTTAAAATGATTGTTTAAAACTAGCGTTATGTATTACACTTAGGTAAATCTTAATTTTAAAATCAAAATGATTGAAAACAAACTTCATATTTATAGTAAAGATATTTAGTACAGTAAATCTGAGCCCAGCATAAAGAAAATTTCACCCAAACAAAAACAATTACCAAATTTAACAACAACCTTGATTACTGAAATTTTAACTTTTTATTATTAATCTGATTATATTTACTTATTTTGTAAAAAACTGACATTATACAATAGCTTGGCAATATTTTGGTAAGCTATCGTAATGTAAAATTTTGACACCGTCAAAGGTGTTAGAACTTTGTCATATTTTTAATCATCAAAACATTCTTAAAATACACCAAAGCTATTATACGGCATCGGTGCCAAGTTGAATATATAGATAACTAAATAAATTTTGGAAACTATAAAAATTGACTAACCTGTAATTCAAAGTATGTATGAAGGATGCGACAATTTTTTCTACTTATTGGTACAAATAACAATCACATTTGTAACTTATAGGTTTTTAATATCAACCACATTCACATCTCCACAATGGTCTACTCTGTTTGTTGTCTACTTTGTAGTGTAATTTCAAACGTTACGATTCGGTTGCAGAGGCAAATTCAAGCGAAAGTAATAATTTTTAAGCCGTTTAAAATTTTATATTTATTTATATTTTCTTAGATTCTTTTCATTATTAAATCATTTTAAAAAACTGATTATGTCATGCTTGTCTCTCAAATATAGAGAGCTGTTTAATTATTTTTAAAGAATTTATCTATGCATAAAAATGTGTACTTTGATTGGAGTGATGTATCAAAAGGCTGCAGTTTCTACTGTTTTCTTTTCTTACATTTTTAAGAAGTTGATAAGAGCATGACATTCCAGTTGCTCTATGCTTACAGAAAAAATCAACATCAACAATCAAAGAATCAAACATATCATTATTTGTTTTAGGTAAAAAAATATGGGCTTTCGACATGATTCCTGTTTTCCATTGCTACGAGTTTTTATTATTAAAAAAAATAGATAATGAACCAGAATTCTGGAAAACAATAAAAGGTTGCATTTTAAAAGAAAATGACTTCTCTGTCAAGGTATCTTTGTTGTAAATTTAATTTTATATCCGCATAATGTAAGAGTCAATATCTTAAAACATCCTAATGACTATTAAACGTGTTTTGAAGCGAAAAAGTATAAGACTTTTAAAGATACTGGATAAATAAGTCTAAAATAACGTAATTAGTTTTAGGTATTTTTATAATTTTATTTGTCATTTCCGTAGTTGAAAGTTACTATCAACTAAAGAATATCTACTTTTCTTAGATATTCTTCCAGCTTAAAATATTCAAATGGCATTTGAAACCAGTAGATTATTTTAATTATTGAATAAATTACTCGTGTAAATTTTTATCATGAAGTGTAAATGAATTCAAAGAATCAGTGTAGTATGAATGAGAATTTTTAGCTAGTTTCAAAATTATAGATTTGAAATAAGAGTAAATCTTCTGTAATCATTGTAATCACCAAAATTAGCAACCATTTTTACCTAGTGTGATATTCCTTTTGTGGTTTCCTACTCAGTATTCCTTTATGGTTTTTGAAGTGTTAGTGTTAAGTATAGTGTTATGAATAGTGTTTGAAGTCAACCAGTTTAATGGTAGACTTTTAACATCGTTTAATTTATTATTTTTAATTTGTATCGAAATTTATTCTATTAAACGATGATTCAATTTAAAACAGGATGTTGAATAAAATTATTCAAAATTATCTAACATGCAAAGTTTTCTACATCCATCTAAAGACAATTTTATTGAGAAAGGAATATGATTTAAGTTTATAGTTTTATTTATTAAGCATTTGATATTTTTTTAATCGATTTTCCACATTTCACACTTACATGTATTATTTCTCGAGATTAATCACAAATGATTATAAGATCTGAACTCCAAATTCCTAGTTGAAATTTTATATACTGCTTGCTTTCAAAATTCATTTTTAAATTAAAAATATGTTTACACTTTCCAATGCAAGTCAAAATAATTATTGGTATATTTAGTTTTGGGGTCTTCCTTTTTAAATTCAGTTACCATATTGCAACCTGAGTGTTCATGTCAACAAATATGAGAAATTTAGAGTCAATTCATCCTGATTATCATAGAATTAACTGAAATGAATAAATGTAATCAATTTGCAAGTTTCTTTTTTGGCTTAATTTATGCTAAGAAAAATGTTTTTTTGTCTTTGTCTATTCAAAATATTTGTTAAAGTATAGGGACTAAGATATATGTTATATATTAAAATTTAAAAACTAGAAAGCTCTAATAAATTAGAATATTTTAACTTATAACCTCTTATTAAGGTTGTAAATTTATATAAAGGACTGTAATTAGGAAAGAATTATAATCAATAAAAGAATTTAGAGAAATGCATATAAAGTTCTCCTGTGAAATGATTAATTAATAAACTGTTCTTTTTATTATAATTTGAATTTCAAAGTAATTTGTCATTAATCATTTGCAATTACAATAAGTAAAATGGTGTTATAGTTAAATTATTTAATGTCTCTATATAATATAGAAATCATTCCATTTATTCATCTTCTAATTCAAAAATTAATCCTATAAATTGATTTTTTTAATATAAAATGAAGGGTATATCAGTCTTTCAATTTATGCACTTTTAAAATATTTGCAGCTCTTCTGCTTTTGATTTGATTGAATTGCTGTATAATATATGATATTTCTAAATGAACTATCATTTTTATTAAATCAACTGGTTGATAGTATGTTTTATTTTATACTTTGAATTTAATCTTAATTTAAAAAATTTACATAAAATACCTACAACTTATCAGATGTTTATGTACATATGCTTCATTAAGCACAATTTTATGTTTTGAACTATATTAATATTTTTTTATTATAATAATATTTATATTGAAGGAGTGAAATTTTGCATCATTAGATTTATGTTCTTAGTTATAAAGTAAAATCTCTTAATCATAGAAATATGATTTTTAAAAATAAGCTTATATCATTCATAATATAATATTTAATAAATATAATAATAGTTTGCTGCTGTAAAAGAAATTTTTTTTTAGGTTGTTCCTCATAACTTATGGTTTATTGCTGTCACATTTTCTGAAACAAAAGATAGGTTTCCTTCTTTTGTGAAGAAAACCTTATCAGCAAATCCATTTTATATTCCTACACCTGCAGGTATTTAATACTCATTATTAGCATTTCAAAGGTTATATTTTTGTTCATTGCTATAAGTATTGGTTTTAAATAATGCATATTTTCTTTTCTAGATTGTATTTTAACAAGATATCTTCAACATCATGATTTTGTTGAAATGCACCTTGATAGTATATTTAAACATGGTGAAAATTGTTCCCTTCCAAAAGAAGTAATTAAATGCTTATAAGTAATTGTTTATACTGTTATTGTTAAATTTAATATATGTTTAATTTGTGCTCTTAATGTTATTAAATAAGTAGGAGCATTTTATATATTCACCTTTATAAAATATATATATATTATTATTCATAAAACTATATCATACTTCTTCAAATTGATTTTGACAATCTCTGCTAAAAGTATTTTGTACCAAGTTCTTAATCCAAATGACCTAGGTCAATCTGTTAGGTCCTCCCATTTTTTATGTTGTTAGAAAGAACCGTTATGGAGCTGAGGTGTAATTAGCACAAGAGTACCTAAAGTAATTAATTGAGTAAGAGCATTCATTTATTATTTGATGAGTCATTTATGCACTTTCAGTTGATTTACTGTGCATTTTCAAATCTTGGAAAGATAGGTCTATCTCAGGTTTTACCTGCATGAGCAGTGTTTTAATTCTCAAGAAACTGAAATGTCCACTTAGAATAACTGAGTAAGGTAAGATACTCTAGCAGTTCATTAGCCATAGTAGAAACTCCATTTGGACACTATAACCACTTTTCTTTACAAGTTAGACACAAGTCACATAATACCGAGAGGGTTCATGTCTTTTTATAAAACTATCCTTAGCAAAAAAAAAAAAAAAAAAAAAAAAAAAACCTTTTTTTAAAAGGGTAAAATTTTTTAAACTTGGCATGCATAGTGAGAAAAAATGTATTTAGCATGCAGTTTGAAAATGTTTCTTTAATTTAATCATTAGCAAAATAAATATATTTTATTTTAAAAGTATATGTAACCTCTTTTTAAAAGTTCTTGAAAACTATAAAACGGTTACTAACTAGAATCTCAGGATTATCGCTTTTGAGAATCTATCGGGATGCTTTCATCTCAGTTAATCATTTCAGGTTATGAGGTGGACCAAAATAGAATCCAACTAGATGTTTTTCATTATAAATGCATTTTTAGGTATAGTTTATATTTTTAATTATACTATGTATTTTTATATTTATATGTCACCACATTATCAGCAATATTTTCTGTTGGATTATTTGCTGAAAAAATAGCCATAATTTATATGTTGCTATTTATACCTGAATACATAGTGGTAATGCATTTTTTCAAGAAAAACATAATTCAACATATATTTTCCTGTTTCATATTACTATTTTAGATTTTTCAATATATATTATTGACAAATATTTTAAATCAAATTTTAAACCTCTATATATTTAAGTATTAACCTCTTTGCAACGGGCGAATCATATATGCATTTCATACGGACGCATGTGAGGTCCGGGCGGTTCACCCGTGCACTCCTGAAGAACTAGCCTAATAGACGGGCAGTGCAGATATGCATTTTAAGCTGAAACAATTTTTAATAACCACTAGATGGCACTCTGTATCCATTACATTTATACTGAACGTAGTTTTAGTATTCTGACCTTCAAATTGTTTATATTCTGGCTGTTTTTTGTATTTTGCTTGTCAGCTGTGGCTGCGGAGGGGGGAAATCATAATGTAAATGCAGCTCGCCTCTTTAAATTTCCCCGTTATATAAGCATTCTCACTTCTGATAGCTCTTTGAAAACTTTTTTTTGTTTGTTTTTGCTACTATGTGGGGTCTTTTAAGGTTTTAGCATCAGTTTTGTTATAGTTTGCATTACTTTCGGATATATTTTGCTCACTTCTTGTTATTTCGGAAAGCCTTGACTCTAGATTATTATGGCGAGGAAGCGTTATTTATCAGAGGATGAAGATACTCATATGGTAAATAAACCAACTAGCGATATAGATGACAGGTATAATTCATTTTCTAAAGAGTTAGAAAGTGATATTTCTAACGATTCTGACATGGACATTTGCAACATATTACTTTGCGTTTCTCCCTGCTTCGAGATTTTCCACACTCAGACTTCATTTTAAATTTTATTATTTCTTTTTGTAAATAGGCGTTGTAGTATTTTTTTATTAATGTGAAAGTATATTAATGTGTTTTATCAATTAAAATTTTAGAATAATTGGAATAGCAATTTCAAAAATTATTTTCAAGGTAAACAAACTTTTTTTATGTATTTTCTTATAAATTGAAGGAAAAACATTATTAAAGTCTAGTTTTAATGCTATAAGACAGATTGTGTAATAATCTAAAATACTACCGAAAATTACCATGGTACGATTTAAACTTAATTATTTGCGATTTTTTTTCTAAACTTTGGCCTAGTGTAGCAAAACCCCCATCCTGTAGCATAATTCCTTTCACTTTTGCTTCGTCCTGAGCGCGCAATTTAAACAAAGGTGCCCTGTCGTGAAAAGGATAATACTTCTTTCTGTTATATATTTAATTTAAAAAAATATAGTAATTTTTAAAAATTTAATTTAACTCATTTACTGTTTTTAGAGAAGAATAGTATTTTTTCACATAGATAATAAAACATTTTTTACATTAATTTGAAATACTTTTATCATATTTTGAAATATATTATATTTTTAAAGTAAATATCACTAAAAATGTTTAAATTTAATACTAAACTAAAAGCAAAATTGGCACTTGAATTTTAAAATTATTTTATAAAAATCAGCTTTTTCATATTTCTAATAATTTAGTAATAATTAAAAAAATATTGATAATTTATGTACATACAATATCCTTTTCAGCTATTTAGGTGCCCTAACCTGAGGATATTATCACTTAAATATAATTTCTTAGAAGAATTGCCTCCAGATATTGGTAAACTTCAGAAACTTGAATACTTAGCATTGACGAACAATAGACTTCAGAATTCATCAATACCATATACTCTGGCATTTTGCCGTAATTTAAAAATTTTGTATTTAGACCATAATTTACTGGATGCCCTTCCAGGTTTTCTATTAGTAATGCCTAACTTAAGAACTGTGCATCGCCATGGCAATCACAACTATTTCAAGGCTACATTTATGTGGTATCATACAGATGTAAATGAAAGAATTCTTGCCGTTCCTGGAAACAGTTCTAGCCCACCAAAACTAAAAACTTTGAAAATGTTATCTGCATCTGCTATTATTGCAGCAAAACTAAATTTTTTTGCTGGCTCTATTGTTCCTCCTTTGCTCAAAGATTATATCTGCAATATTTATTTTGACTTTAAAATTTGTTACAAATGCTTTACAGCCAATCCAAGGTCTAAATCAGGTAAGATAACATGTTTATTTATTCTTTTAATGAATTTTATGATAGCTGGAAATATTTAATATTTTAGTTTTATTGGAAAAATTTTATGGAATATTTTCAATAAAAGAGTTAAGACATACAGTCATTACTTCTTTACAATAAATATTAAAAATGATTTCAGTCTTATATTTCAAAAATAAGTGATTATAATATAATTTTTAGTTCAAAAAATGTTTTACAAAAGCATTTTACATTAAGAAAAAGAAAGTAAAAAAACACTGTCTTCAATTATTTATGTATATTAAACAACAAAAGAAAAATCTAGTGCATTGCTTAAAAAAGAATTAACATTACATAGAATTTCTATAAAAATAAAATTATAAAAACAATACAGATAATAGCTTAAGTATGATTTTTTTTTTCTGTCAAATTTATTTTGAAAAGATATTTCTTAAATATAACTCCCTATTATCTAAAGGAACATGTTATAAAATATATCTAAGCATGTAACTTTTATAATAAAATATACTAACATAAAAAGATATAAATTAAACATGATTGTTATTGATATAATGCAATTCTTTTATATTTTGTAGAAAAAATGTTTAAAATGGGAATGCATTGGAGCTTTTACATTCTTTGTGTATGATCAGAGTCTTTTTTAATGTTTTAATAAAGAAATATTAAATTATTAATTTAGAAAATCAGATCAGTTTCTGAATATAAAGTGTAAACTGATTGTTATATTTGAAACTAAATAAATACATGTTTTCATAATTTTTTCAAAGAAATAGAAGAAACTATCCTTCCAAGAAAGATTTATCATTCAAACAAATTTTTATATATAATAAAACGTGAGTAATAATTAAAATTTCTCTGTTAACTTTAGAAATATTTGCATTCTTAGCTCTATAAGTGATATAGTTTATTTCTTTTTAATTAAAAAAAGTTGTATAAATACCCATCATGCTGATTTTCAAAAATACTTTTATTCATTTTTATTATAAAATATTTTTAAGCACTTTTATATATATATTTATACACTTTTATATTTATATATATATACACAGAGAGAGAGAGAGCTATTATAAAAGAATGTATGTACTATAGTCCATCAGGAATTTCATGAATGAGAACCTAAAAATTTCATGTTTAAAGTTTCAATTAATACTAAAAATATATATTTATTAATTAAAAGATTCAGCATAGACTAATAACCTAAATTTTTCCGTTAGATTTTAGATACATTTGATCAATTCATTAATTTCCATTCCATGGAAAACAATAGTTAAATTTTAGGTGTGTGCTTAACTTCTTTTATATTTGAAACAGCAAATATTCTGCATAGCATATTTAAGTATAACCTAGATTTTCCCTACAGATCCTAATATAATTCATTTATTCTTCATTGACTTTCTTTAATGAATGATACTCATACTTATTTTAAAAAGTGATACTTATTTTTCTAGGTGTATGCTCAGAGCTTTTATATTTAAAATATTAAATATGATAATTTGAATTAAATGTTAGCATTACTTTTTTATTTAGATTATAAAATAAGATGAACTAAATGAATTTAAAATACCCACATAATGAATTAGTGAAAATTTTGATTTTTTTTATAGAGTTTAATATCAAATGCATAAATACATACAGATAATTGGAAGTAATTTTGTGTTTGAGATCACTCTCTCAGCAGAATTATGCATAGTTATGTCAGAAACTATATTTGTTCATATAGATAACAAATATTTTTTAAAAGAAATTCTATTGGTTGAATATTTATTGATATAATTTAATATAAAAAACTTGTTATTTTTTGGAATATTTTGCACTTAACTATCATATTTTAAAACAACAGAAAATGTGTGCATTTTTCAAGTAAAGGATGATTTGTTAATTCAATTGGTCAGTTAATTTTTGAATATTCAGTTTTTGAGAAACAATTTATTAATATTTAAATTCAATTTATTACCATATTTTACTTTTTTTCCCTTGATCGAAAGTTTTAGTAGAATATTTTCCAGGAAAAAAAATTTTTCTATTTTTTCCACAATGCTTCACAGTTAAAAAATTATAACTTAATCCATTTTGTTTTACTCATTGTAGTATTCATAAAATTAAATATCTTAAAAAATGTTTTCAGATTAACTGTACATTTTTAAAATATTTCAGCTTTTTTTGTGCAATAATTATTCTTTTGTCACTTTTAAAGCAAGAATTGATTTAAACATTCTTAACTTATGAGCTAACATTTAACGTACAAAAAGGACTTTTAGTTTATAAAATAGTTATTGTATAAATGAGTAGTATGATCACTTTGGGGAAGGAAATAATTTTATCATTTATAATCTCATTTTATATTTAAATATAAATGAAATGTGTGAACATATATGTAGGAGAATTCTACATATTTTGCCTTAAGTCTTTGATATACTGAAAACAATAAGCACTTTAAAAAAAAATGACTGTCTTAATTTTATCAACTAATTCAATGAATCTTAAATCTTGATAATCCTAATTCCAGAAATATGTAAAATAAACACTTTTTGATATTGATTCACATTTGTTTCAAAATAACAGACTTGCATTATATATTTATATTGTTTATGATAATGATATAAAAAAATACCTTCTTAAATGTGAAATAAAATTAAAGGTTTCTTTTAATTGTCTTATATTTGAGTGCACATTTAATTCTGCTTGAGATTAGTGTGCTGTGAATTGTCAATCATCTAGTTACTTATAACATATTTCCTTTCTGGCTGACTCATAAAGAGCGATACTAATTTATATAAGATGACTAAAATGTGCATTTTTATATTTTTCCTAATTATGGAATAATTTAACTATAAATATACGAATGTAATATATTAGGTTTATTGCAATTATGTCCATTGCTTTTATTTTTAATTATGTTTTCACATTCTTTCAATGTCACACATTTTAAGTATTTTATGGCTTATATAATTATAATTTTTATTATTTGTATACCAAATAATGGGATAAAGTTATAAACTTGTTAATTGGGACAAGTATAATATCCTACTTTGTAGAATCAAATATATTATCTATAACTATGACTCTAGTTATTAATAAAAAAATAATATAATTAACTAAAAAGAGAGTTTAACTATCATCAAAAATCATATTTTATTAACCCTTTAAGCGTGCTAGACGAACTCACCTCGTCACCGGAGTCTTAATTTAACCCTTTAAGCGTCAACGCTACACGCTTAAAGGGTTAATAAAATAATTTATTAATATTATAAATTAATAATTATTAATATTTTTATGGTATGAAAATGAAATAAGCTTTTATTTATTTATTTTTTTTTTTTTTACCAGCTATATATATATATTTCTTACATAGTGCTCATCCTACAGATTTTATGTCAAATCCGTCTTTATGAGTATTAAAATAAAAGTTTCAAAAATCTTATTAGAATTTGTATAAAAATTGAAATGACTTGATATTGCTTTGAAAATATTAAGTTATTAAAGCATAATACAGTTACAAAAGTATAATTACTTTTTATGCATGATTATATATGTCAAATCTTTTCTAATAAATGTTAGATGACTAGTTTAGTGTCAAATAATGACAAAGCACAATTTAAGAAGTACATAGTCCTGAATCATTTATGAAAAAAGTTTAGTTTTAAAATTAATTGTTTTAATTTTAGCACATTTGTTACAATTAATTGTTGATCATAATGAAGATGAAGATTACTGATGCATTGAATGTTAAATTGATCCTTTTTTTCCAGAACATTAATTTAGCTGTTTTGTGAAAATAAATTGTTATCTTTTAATTGCATGTTAAAATCTCTTGCATCTTCCAGGAATTAAAAGACTGTTTTATGCAATTTTTAATGCAGCAATTTGTCATACATTTCAACAATGTCTAGGTTCATGGCAAAAGAAATAAAGATAAGCAGAAATTAATAGAAGTTTTTACAAAAAGAATTATTCATCCTATTTTAATTCAATTTTTTTTTAAAAAATTATAAAACTATTATTAAGAAAAACATACTTAGTTTTTTAATAAATATAGTATTTTGCAAAGTTAACTAAGTAATTATTGGATGATTATATTTTTTAATAATGAAAATATCATGTTATTTCTTAACATGTGCACATTATTTTGACATTTACTTAAGCTGAATGAATATCATGGTGAAATACATTTGGCAATGCCTAATAATGTTGTGTGAATAATATTTGATATTTCTAAAAAACCTTACATTATTTGAATATTCATAAATTATTTTACATTTTTATATCCCTTTTCCTTTTAGGCTATAAGGTCTTTACTTTCAAAAATCCATACTTGGGAAATTTCTGTGTACCTTTCCAACATTGGGCATGTTGTTTAGAATGTGCTGAAGCAATTGAAATACCAGCCCGAGAAGAACAATTATTGGCTGCAATGGAACAGGACAGAGAATATCACAAACATATTCAAGAAGCTCATAGGCCAATATATGAGCATAAAAGCCTCATTGACAACTGCTGTATTCTGTGATGTATCATCAGTCTGCAAAATTTTATTTTTCTGTATGTTGTGTATGGTGTATAATATATGAATTTTTAGCTAATGAATTTGTGTTTTGGAATAAGATATTGGGAGGAAATTTATGTATGTCAGGAGAGATATGTATTTTATTAAATTTTTCACAATCAACTGTTTTTAAGAAAACTTGTAAAAAAATACTATCAATGAATTATTAATTTGAATAAAATGGTGTCATTATTTACAAATAATTTTCCAGCATGATAGTACTGCAATAAATTTAATTAATCTTAATCAAAAATGAATATTGAACAAAAAAAACTTCTTGGGTTTTTAAATTTACAAAAAACTGCTTTTGTAATATGTAATATAATGGTAATTTTGAAAAACATTTAATTTTTTTTTATTATGTTTCCCTTCAAAATCATTTATTTATTCAAAATTTAATTTTAAACCCAATCATCATTTTAAATATGGATATGTTATTTGCATCTGAAAATTGATTAGAATTTAACCTTATTATCATTTCTAAATAATATTGACATTACTGGAAAATGATTTTGCTCAAGTACAAAAATAACACATTTACCATCAAGAATACTTAAGTGGGTTTAATAAAGTCAAGTAATTATGAAAAATGACAAATATGAATATTTTATAAAAGATATTCTATTAAATTTAAAATGTACTATTTGTAATCAATTAAATGTAATTTAGGATTATTAACAAAAAAAAGCAGAATTTTCATATTTATTTTTTTCTATTCAAATATAATGTAGATATAAATCTTATTATATATTTATTAAGCTAAAGACCATTTAAAAAGTAATTATTTTTGACATTCAGACATGAGAAATCATCCAATATGACAGAAAAATGATTTTTTATTTATTGAATGTTTTAACCTAATATAACTGATAGGTTTAAGGACTTATAAAATTTGTAAAAGATATTTCATATTTTATAAGTTCTGAATCCTGTCAATATAAGTTCAATGTTGTTACTTTTAAAACATTGATTTTCAATTAGGAAATTATCAGAGTTAAAACAGTTTTGTAACTTGTAAAATTTTCTGTTTTAAATTGCTTATCATAATTGATTTACATTTATCTGTACTTAATATCTGTTATTATTTTCTGAAGGTTTAGGGTATTTAATATCATAACATATTACTTTACCTGCTAATTTCTGAACCATTTCAATTTTCGATCAAGCAAATAGTTCCTTATGTTCTCTTCTTAAATAGCAGTAATTTTTGTGTCTGCACATTTGTCACAAAGAAAAATAATTCTCTAATAATACTGTATTATTAGAGTAGAATTATTTTTAGTGTGCAAGTATCGTCTAAATTATTTTTAATATAATTTGATGTTAAATATACTTCGTGATTTACCATATGCATGATTCTTATTTTACAAAACATTTTTATCATGTAAATCTCAATTTATTTACAACTTAATGCAATATTTTAAAAAATTTTATCCTGAGTTTGAGATTTTGATTAATATATATGTTGGTTTTATTAAAAAAAAAATGTATATATTTATTTTCTCCAAATGTTTTCAAGTATTATTTTAATCATTTGTGAAAATAGATTTGATATATATATTAAATAAAATATATTTATATTTTCTGTACTTTTTTTCATTAACAAAAACACATTGAACATTGTATGATGAAACATTTCATATTTTCAATGTTTCTAAATGAATTTAATCTTCATTATGAATTATTTTGCTTAAAATTTCTCCTTAATACCAAGATTTAATATCATTCAGAAGTATTTTTCTTATATTCCAGTTTTATTGCTTTGAATATAAAATTCGAATTAAATTGTTTTTTGTTATTTATTTCTTACTCAAATAACTATGTATTAATTACAATCAAGTAAATATCAAAACAATGTAAAAAAACTATTCAATATGATGATTGTTTATAAAGCAACATGATTTACTAATGCAATATCTATTTTTTGTATGGATTCATTAGGTAAATTACTATCTTATAAAATTTTTAGCATTTTCTTTTTATAGTAGACATAAGTTAATAACTTTCAAGAAAATTATTCTCTACATTTTCATTGAAAATTTTATCAGTTGAATAATGAAATAGAGCCAAAGTTTTTTGAAGGTGATTGACTTAATACCATGATTATGAATAATTGCTGGCAGCATTCTTTATAATAAAATGTGCAGCTGTGGAATGACCTCATAAACTTATTCTGATTCCTTTTTAAAATTATAAATCGTGAAAATATTGCTATCGTCATTTAAATAAAGTCACCAAATTTTTTAAATTATTTTATCATTAAAAATAGTACAATTAAATGTCTAAGTAATTTAAACATTTTAGCAATTTAATCCACATAATGTTATCTTAAGGTATGCTTATACACAAGAACAATAACTCTCCATTATATGCAGTTAAACTTTCTGATTTGAAGAACTTCCAAACTAAGTAAGAGATTAATAGTTAAAGATAATTCCGTCTCACTTAGTTAAACTAATGTGGTCTATTTTTGAGGACAAGCTGTAACTTAAATCAGTCGTGTTATAGAACCATAAGTTTATACGAAGTATGTTATTTTTCCCACACTATGTATTACAGAATAATGTGTACCCAACCAACACCTCCTAGAGTATGAAATGTTGGTTGGGTACACGTTATACTCTAGGAGGTGTTGATCCAACCCAGTGAGAGAGAATGTGGTTACCCTCCCAATTGCCCACGGCAGAAGAAGCTACTGTTGCTCTGAACGAACTACAGCAAGTTTAATTATTTAATACTTTTAAATGGAAAAACGCTTTGACCGAAGACATTATATTAGAATTAAACTGAACTCTTTTTACATACCACTAAGTATTACTGTGTATATGTAAAAATTTATGCAAATATTGTACTCGAGTTATGATGAAAGTCTTCCTTTTTAAATTAATTATGCAAGCCTGATGTGTGCTACAAAGCAAAAGTATTTTAACATTACAATATGAATTAAAAATTAATTACAAAACAATTATAACTCATTAAAAATAACAAACAATACAATCAATATTGTAATTAAAAAAAAATTCATTTTTAGAAGTAATAGCAAT
Source organism: Latrodectus geometricus (assembly GCA_026290005.1). Taxonomy (NCBI): domain Eukaryota; kingdom Metazoa; phylum Arthropoda; class Arachnida; order Araneae; family Theridiidae; genus Latrodectus; species Latrodectus geometricus. The sequence continues at coordinate 646,458 of JAPDSC010123861.1, read as the reverse complement.
TTGAAACTTATTAAATTTGATGTTGCTCAACAGCAATTTTTTGTACTTGAAAGCTAATTAGATAAGGACCTACAGTTTAAAGAGGATTCCTAACTACTAGAAACAACCATGCTTAAAACCAGATTCGAACCTGCGAATTGATGAAACTAAGACCAGAACACTAAACGTTCGGCTACCAACTTTGCACTTTTGACTTCACAATCACGTTTTAACCATAATACACTGCTGGCCATCGTAAATGCAACATCCTAAAAGAAGCATGCAATTAAAAATATGCATTTGCGGAGGTGAGATTTGCAAATGATAAGAATTTCAGCGTAGATGCTCATCACACGCGCCTGTGGCGCCACTTCAAAGCCCTATTGAAATCTTGGAGATTTCGACTATTTCAAGTTCGGCAATTCTGTCTTTTTTGTGGTTTAAAAAAAAATTGATCAATTATGTCTTGTAGAAAACGATCATTTTTTGATAAGCTTCCGAGTTCGACAGAGGAAGTTAGTGGCCTATCGAGATTGTGGATTATATTTCAGAGAAATCGGTAGTCGCGTGTAGGACGAAACAAACTATAATGCGGGTATGTGATTATCGGATGCAGGAGGATATTACGAACCGACATGTGCGATCGCATCTACCTCAGTGCACCACTTCCGTGATGACAGGCAAATCTTGCGCATGTCAGTGACGGATCGATCAGTCACATCACGAATCATAGCACAGTACATTAAATGTGTAACGCATCATCCAGTGTCTGCGTGTACCATTCGACGCCGTTTACAGCAAAGTGGTCTGTCCGCAAGACTTCGATTGACCCTTGACGCAGAACCAAAAAAGTCTCTGCCACCAATGGTGCAGTGAAAGAAGGATGTGAACGGCAGAATGCAATGAAATTGTCTTTACTGACGAGTCGCGCTTCTGTCTGCACCACGATGGTAGCATTCGAGTCTGGAGACACGGTGGAGAGAGGTTGCTGAACAGCTGCGTTACGCATCGCCTCATTCGTATAATGGTATAGGACGGTATTGGATATCACTCGCACTCCTCTTATACCCGTTACCGGTACTTTAAACAGCCATCGCTACATGTCTGAGTTTTTGGAGCCAGTTATCCTTCCTTACCTTAAGGACTTATCTATACCCATACTTCAACAGGATAATGCATGACCACACCTGGCACGAATTGTTTAAGGATTCATCTTCAATAGTCAGATTGAATTGCTTCCTTGGCCGGCTTGGTTTCCGGATCTTTTGCCGATAGAAAACATGTGATCAATAGTTGCTCAACGATTGACTTAGATTATATCCTAAGTTGCCACACCAGATCAACTTTAGCCTCTCAGTCTGCTATACCCCAAGAACACATCCAAAGTCTCTTTGAATCAATGCCGAAGAATGTTGCAGCGAAGATCTCCAACAATGGTGGCTACTTCCGCAACTGATTTTGGCAGGAACCACAATTCATAGAAGTAAATTTAATCATTTGATACTCAGTCAACAAGTTATGTGCAAAATAAATTTTGTTGTGATATCTCTTATGTTTCTTGGTATTGCAATTTGGGTGGGCAACAGTGTAATTCATTTGACTGGAATTTTAAGTAAATTCATAATTACAACAAATATCCATGCCAGAAATATAAACTTCAGATTAAAATAACAATTTACCCATCATTTTGACTAACACTGACAAGATAAGTTAACAAAATATCTGACTATGATAAAACAGGAATTAATATTTTTTTAAAAATATAATTCATGTAAAATTTTGAATACTAATTTTCAGATTTATTTTTATAAATATTAAATCATTATTTTGATAGGTAAGCAAATCGATTCGAGAATAGTTATGTGCACAGAAAGTAGTTTTCATCACTAATATGTATTACATAGCTCTGAAGAAAATTATTCATTAGAACTACCATTTTTATTTATGAATTATTGGTGTAGAAAATTTTGCTTGTAAAATGTAAAATATAATGTACGAATGAAGTACATGAATAAAATTCTAAAATACTTTCATTGAGTTTTATATAAAAATAAATTCAATTAAGAAAATTAAATTGAAAAGGTAAGAATAGATATCTTGAAAATTAAACCTTTCTAGTCCATTAAATTAGCGAACTTGTTGAAAAAACTATTCATTTTAATATAAACTACAAAATTTATTTTAAAGTTTTATATAATTTAAAAAATTTTAGCAAGAAAATTTAATGGAAAATATCACATAAATTTCTTTATAAACATGTTTATTGAGAATACAGAAAATTGTATTACATAAACATAGTAAATTACAAATACTTTTTTCCTATATAAAAGACAATATAAGAAACTATGGTCATATTTTTATATTAATTTCATAAAATTATTTATAACATAATTTTAAAACTAAAAATTGTTGACTTGTTGAATAAAATTAATTGTTTTGTCTCTTCTCCATTTTCAAACTTAGGTAACTTTTCTTTTAAGAAAATATTAAAAAGGCACTGTTTATGTTTAAGATATAACATTAAACTAATGAACAACATTTTTTACCCTTTTGCAATAAATTTTACAAAAATTACAGAACAGATAAGAAATATTTTATTAAAATTCATTTCATTGAAAATTTAACTGTTTATATATAAAGATTATTTCACTGTACCAAAACTATAAATAATCATAGAATAAGTACTTTAAATGTCCAGTAGATTTTGAATCTTTTCAGTCATAAAATGGAGTAGAAGAGAAAGTGGAAGATTGTAGATATCAAAATTCAAATATTTTACTGGACAGTTAAAATGACAATTGTAATTCAAATTATCATATTTATATTACTTTTAACAGTAAATCTACATTTTTAAGATAATTTAATCATGTATAAGAATCAAACACCCAGTAATATAAAATGATATTTAATAGCTAGCAAAAGCAAAAATTTAAAACATTTAATAATTTAATGTTAAATGTTTAATTTAACTTAGGTTTTGTACATGCATGATTTTTTGTTCACTAAAGATTAAAATAATTATGAAACATTTACTTAAATTTTATTTTATTTTATATCCTCTTCAACACAAGAGAATTTTTAAAAATACTTTTACTGCAAAATTTACAAAGACATTATCTTAAGAAAAATAAGAATAATTTTCAATACAATAAAAAAAAAATTTATGTATTTAGTTAAATTAGACAAATTGCCTTAAAATTTATTCTAAATTAAATAAAAATATATTATGTGCACAGTTAATTAATTTTTAATTCATAATTTACAGTACATAATTTATCAAACATAAAGTATCTAAATTATCACACAGTTTGACTGACACAAAAGCTGTATTAAATGTAATAAATATTTTTTCATTTTAACAATGGAAAAAATATTTTCTTTCAATTTCTATGGAACAATCGAATGCAATAATTAGATATTACTAAATAATAATTTAAACTTACATTGAATGTAGTAGTTATAATATATCTAACTTCAATACAAGTAAATGCAATAAAAATTCAAAATATAATACAATATCTTACAAGTGACGATAAAATTTTTACATGGATGGAATGCTATAATTCTCAACACTGCTTTTTAAGGCAGAATTTTGATAAATAATGGATCAAGTATTTTCAGTAACAAACAATTATTCCAGTACTTCTTTTAGTATAGCAGGAGCAGGAGATGAAGAATATTCTACAGCAGGAAGTGGTGTGAATGTAGGAAAGGCAGAATCAATATCCATTAGAAGAGGACTTCGCCGAGGAGAAGAATTATTTGATGTTGATTGGCCTTTTTTATTAGGATGAGTTTTTGATGTCATTTCCTGAGCCATTTTCTCCACAGGAAATGGCATATGAACAATTGGCTGTGATTCATTTTCCAGAAATTGTACAAATAACGTAGTGAATGATTTCTAAAATAAACAATAACTTTCATTAACATTAAAAACACAAAAACTAGTTGTAATGAATAAAAGTTTTCAAGACATGAATCATAAATCTTTATGCATATTTATATTACAACAGAAAACAATTACTCATAATAAATTTAAAAGAAATTTTCATTCTGATGAGCATAAAAAATATTTATCAAAATGAAAATTTCTGCTTTTTTTATTATATTATTTTAGAGTAAATATGTAAATTATTTTTGGAAATTATTTTAATAACAATATATATTAGCTAATAAATAAGAAAAATTAGAGAACTTGATGAATTTTATAGCATGTATGTTTGATATATTAATGTAATATTGAAAATTCAATGCAAGTTTAAAATGTTTAAGATAATTTAAAATTTCTGTATAAAGTTAAATGAAACTTTTGTTTCTTAAAATAAATATTTTATAGAAAACTCTTTATTAAATTTGTTGAATAATTAGAAATTTTTTAATGGTGTATCCAATTTATTATTTTTTATTTGTAAGATTATTCTATTTAAAAGAAAAAAATTCTTACCAAATATAATACGGGAGTTTAAATAATTGATCATGATTTTGGATATAATAGTCATATGCAATTCAAATGGCATTTTTTATTGATAAATGGTCCAAGATTTCTTATTCTTAAGTATAAATAAATAAAAAATTTACAATTATGATCAGCTAATTCTATTTTTATTCTCATACTTTAAATTAAAATTTTAACAGATTGAGATAGTGCAGAAAATGTAGACTTCTTACCAATATTTCTGAGAATAATTACTTTTTAATGAAAGTTACTTTAATGATTTGAACATCAACTGTTTGGGATCGTAAATTTGAGAATATTATTCATTATTTTACAATAAAACTTATCACGTCCATAATTCTCTTTTATATTTATAAATATGATTATTTTTCGTTTGTCAAAAGTTTCATTTTTGTTCAATAGAACAAATAATTTCTGAATTTTGAAATTACTAATTTCGATTTTAATTGACAATCAAATTATAAGATTTGATGTGTGGGATAAATTGCAAATAATAATGAATATTATTTTTTATATTGTCTCTAATAAGTATATTATTGTTGGTATTAAACCAACAATATTATGCTTATCACAGATTATATATATATATATTAATGTGCACAATCTAAATATGTATACTCAGCAATTATGTATTCAATCTATAGAAAGTTTCAAATAATTATGAAAGTCTTTTCTTTAATTTGTTCAGAACATTCCTTTGAAATAAACCCATAGTTCCACAGCCTATTTTAATGATTTACATTTTTCAAAACTATCAGAATTATGGTTTTGAAATATATAGTTAATTTAGTCTCATTTTTATATCAGCAAACATATCCTTTTAAAGTAACAAATAAAAAAATATATCCAAGCATTAAAAATGTTTTCTCTGAAAAAAAAAAAAAAAGACTGAAATGTTAAATTTTATAAACATTTTGCACATTCTTGATTTTAAATTAAATTTCAACATCTTACTAAATTATGACAATAGTATTCTATATTTTTTAATACAAAATTATGTTGGGTTAAATCCTATGAGTACATATTGGTAACAAATGCAGAAAAACCTATATATTACTGTGCCAGAATGGATTCTTGTGATTTTATGATATAAACTGATGTGTGATATTTGTTTGGAGATTTAGTAACACTTGAAACTTTCTTTCATTTGTGTTGAAATTGAAGAGTTTAAAATTATATATTTTTTAAAAGTATATTAAATTGAAAATTTTGAATTGTATGTGCATTAAGTGAAAAATATGAATAATAATAAATTGATTTTGCACTTTTCTAATTCTTCTGCAAGTGATTAGATAAGTGCTTTTACTTTATGCATTATTTGATTAAAATTGCTGCTTTATTGCCATAATTTATGTAATTTATTAAGTATAGTGCAAAAATATTTGACATATATATGTTTGAGTTTATGGTAAATTGTAATGCTTGTTAATTAGAAACATAAGTTTTTATAAAAATTTTATTTTTTACGTTACTGATTAAACTTTATTGTTCAGTTGTCTTCCATACTAGATTACATTTATACTGATGTTTTTAAGATGAGTACCACAGCTAAGCTAATTAAAACCTGAGTTTTCATAAAAATGTATGTTGTTTATGTTATTGGTTTAGCTTTATTGCCTAGTTGTCTCCAGTGGAAAAATTTTATTTATACTGATGATTTTTTTAAGATGGACACCACTGCCAAGTTAATTAAAACCAGAGTTCTTATAAAAATGTTCTTTGTTCACATTATTGATTTAGCTTTATTCTCCTATTGCCTCTAAAGTAGATTGAACTTATTCTGATGCCCTTTTAATTGGGCACACCAATGCCCAGTTAATTAAAACCCAAGTTTTCATAAAAATGTATGCTATTCACATTGCTGACTTAACTTTATTTCCCTATTGTTTCCTACTATATATTGTGTTTATACTGATGTCTTTTTAAGTGAGCATCAGTGTTTGGTTAATTATAATCTGAATTTTCCTAAAAATGTATATTACATATACTACTGATTTAGATTTATAGCACAATTGTTAAAGTCTGTTTGGTAATTGTTATATATGGTGTATTTATATTTTTTTGTTTAATTCAAATAAAAAATAATCATAAAAATGTATATTTTATTGACCGAGTAAGAATAGTAGTAAAGAATTTTAGTTATTTTATATTTGTTTTGCAAAATGCAATCTTTGTAAAATTTGTGAAATTAGCTTTTAGCTATTAGTTTAGTAAGTATTTCTGTAGCAAGTAATTATAATGAAATGGTTGAAATTATGATATTTGAAATCAAAAATAACAGGAGATTGTGATATACAATGTTTGAGCTTGAGTGTGATTGGAATTTTTAAAACCAAATATCGTGTTATAGCGTGCATCACTTGGTACAAAAATTCAGAATCATGTCAAATCTGGACTTGCTTACAGAATTTTACCAATTAATTGGTAGAGCCCAACTCAGGGCTAAGTACAAAGCATGCTGGTGCACCAATCGATTTATAATTTCTAAATGTTCAACAAAAATAATGGTTTAATTCTAATTGATACAAAGAAACATCTTTTAATTAAATTTTTAATGCAAAACTTAATATAAAATTTTTTATTGGCATTGTATCGTATTATTTGGTAGAAACTTTCTAATAACAAATTAATTTTCTCTGTCTTGCTTAAATTATTCAGTGAAATCTTTATTGTAAATTACTAATATATTAGTAGAAGGCAGCATAATTATCACAAATCTCTAGAAATCACAATGCATCTCTTTTTAAAAACAGAAAATCTTAATACTTACATTCATTTATCTGCAGTTAAATAATACTTTAAACATGCACAATTTTTCAGTTTTAAGACAATTAAAAAACAAACAATTCAAATATTAAAGTAGTAAAATTGAGAGGAGTTATATACTTGTATCCATCTCTATCTTTTGTTCTTATTAGTTATTATTTGTAAAGTTTTTCTTAGTTCTTATTATTTTTTTGTAAAGTTTATCTTAGCTTTACTTAAAATAAGATACATAAATAAGAAAAAAATACTTCAGGTTGCTGTTGATGTTGCTCTGGAGAACTTAAAGAAGGCAGGCGATTGAAAATTGAAGAAAATATCCCTCTACTTTCTTGTCTTATTTTAGATCTGCCAACAACTATACCAGCCTGAAATAAAAATTAATGATGCTTAAATGTGAAAAAAATTTTTAAGCAATATTATTAATTGAATAAAAAATGAATTTTTCTTCAAAAAATATTAGCCCTTTTCTTTAAAAATATAACAACTTTTAACTCATTTATGTTAATTAATTAATATTGATTAACTTGAAAATGAAGTACATCAAATGCATTACATGTTTTATCTTCAATAAATCCAAAATGTTATAGCCTATTTAAAACATTTTGTTTGAAAAGTTTAGAAATAATTAATGACAATGGAATCCCTTAATATAAAACAAAATTGTCAGTTTCACCAAACAAAGCAACACAAAACTACTATGATTATTTAAAAAGATTAAGCACTTCTGAAAACTTTATATATTTGTTTAAAATATTTATAAAATTCTGAGTTGTAGTAAAATTTGTAATTTGAAATGCTTAAAGTAAAGAAAGATTTGTAAGGGTTTCAAGAGACAAGTATGAAAAAATGTAAAAGAACTAGTCCATCAACATAATATCATCAAAAGCTTCCATGAATATGAAAAAGTGCCACAACAAGATGAATCTAAATCTTGGTAGTAGCAGAAGATGAACTCAACTGCATCTATGATTTGAGAGCATAGTGACAATTGACAGCTCGAATCTTATAAGTTTATCTGTGAATTCCTAGAAGTACAAAGCGATCTAGATCTTTTTAGAACATTTCTAAGCATACCAGATATGATCAATAATGTTCATTTCTAGAGATTTAGTTGATCAATTAGAAGTGTATAAAATCAGAAAAATGAACATGAATCCCTCAGTAGCAGCAATTGATGTAAGGGTATCATATTGCACTGCAAAAATTGTTTGAGTGTGTCAGAATGCGCAATGAATGTGAATGCACATAAGTGACAAGACAGAATTATTTATCACTGGCCAGATTTGTCTTTAGATATATATATCAGGTGTCCCAAATCACTATCAAAGAGAGGTTTCATTAGATTGAACAGCTCTATATAGATATATAATGTCCATAGCTCATGTAGTTTTTATCATACATTTATACATTCATCAGATACAATTGGAAAGGAGGCTTGTTGTATCACATAATATATTTTTTATCCAAGACAGTCTCTTAATAATATTTATGCATCCAGTCAATATGTTATGTTTTGTGCTGCATAATTAATACTTTGGTGGTCTTTGGCTCTGTAAGGCCATATTAACAATGTCCTGTTAAACAGTATGCATGAGGTGTCACAACATAGAAATTTTCAGTAATCTGAGACAGTGTATCTATCTAATTTAAGAATTCTTTGCCAATGATTCTTCCTATTAAGGCCTTTTTGGTTATATTGCAGTCTAGGATTTGATGTTATTCTAGTTAGTCAATATTAACAGTACACCAATGAAATAATCTTATGAGAAAATCCATATATCCTTGTTACTATGGACATGCAATGTATCCTCTATCATGTGCCAACTACAGCACCATGTTTAAAATCACATCTCAATAACCAACAAACTTATCAAGACATTTGTTTTCCTATATATAGCTAGTGTTTGAACAATCTATATCAGTTTTCCTGACACTTGAATATAATTTTTGACACAAACATTAAAATAACATACTTTTTTGTAATTATTAAATGTTGTTGGAATATTTATTTTATGGGATTAAAATTTGCATTGTACTTTTAAAAGGAAATAAATAAATCTTTATTTTATTCATTTTACTGAAAAGTCATCAGATCTTAATCTGCATATTTTAATAATTATTTAAATACGTTTATCAATTCAAATTAATTATTCTAGCAATAAGCACAGTTTTTTCTTTTTCATATAGATTAAATTCAACTTTTGCACAGATAAAAAATTAAAATAGAGATTTCTGACTGTAGTTTTTATCATAACAAATGAAACAGTTTTTCATTGATATCAATATTTCATTACAGTTATAAGTTAGAATAATAAAAAAAAAATCTTATAAAAATATTTAACTACAAAAAGCTGAAAGATATTTCTCCCATTCAGATTTGACTGTTTTGTCATTCTATGGCTGCTTTTTCGCATAAGGGCTAATTTGATCTATGATTGAAAGATCATGAGCTAATACAAATACCTATAGAAAAGATGAGAGTTGAACACACAGTATACTTAACTAAAGAGCAAAGCGCTGACCATTTAGCTAGCAATTTGCAAATTATCATTATTAGATAAATAATGTCTTAAGCATTTTGGTTTCATTAAGAAAGTAAAAAAATAAGAAAAAATGCAACCATAATTTATAAAAATGAATATATCATTTCAACTGAATATTATGAAAAATATTAGAAATAAAATTATAATTCTTCATCAAATATAAGGCAATAGGCTTCATTATTTACACATTCAGGAACTTAATATAAAACAGTATGAACATAGAATGAATAAAAATGTTCCAATTTTTATTCAATCTATGTTCCATAATTCCAGTTTAAATATGGACAGGTCAAAGTTAGTGATATTAATCATCTGAAAATTTCTTTTATATCTTCCTTTTGCATACCTTTTTATGACAAATAGTTTTATTTATGAATTTATTTATTTAAAGAAAAAGACATTCATAACCACGTTTCACATTTACAATTTCATAGTTCTTGTGTACATACATTGATATCCCAAAATCAGCAATTTTTCTGAGTTTCATTGTTATTCTGCAATTAATCTACTGGAAGACGTGAAAGCTATAATTCTGAAGTCCAATATAATCTTTGTAAGATAAAAGAAAATATATAAAAAAGAATAAATAAAATATACATTGATAATATGTTATATTAAAAAGGCTCTAGTGATAGAATGACATGGACGCAAAATATTGTATCATTAAGAACAAATCAAAGAGATGTAATAAAGTATAATACGTTCTCTGCTATAAGGCATTAGTATCCCCATCAAATTTCTCAGTATAAATAAATTTTACTTAGAAATTTGATAGGTATTTAGTATAAATTATTTAACAAACATTTAGTTTTATACCTCGTAATAATATATACTGGAAACACACATTCCATTGAAGAGATATCACTCTTCAATAGAATATGTTTCAAGTTAATTAAATTTTCTCCTGAGGCTAAGATCAAGTCTTTATATACCTTCCTAAAAATTCCATGTATTTAATGGGATTTAAATCAATGAAGTACGTCAATCAATATACTTAGAAGATATTTTCATTTTCTGAAAAAATATTCAGATTTGATGGAAGTTTTCATATAAGTTATTAAGAGGAGCTCCTCAGTAGCCTGAGTTCTGTGAGAAACTGCATTACCCCTCAATAAAAAATAAAAATATGAGAAATTATATCTTGGATAAATATGGTTACAGTAAGGATCACCGATAAGAACAATCATTGAAAATGTGGAGATTTATTCATGTGGAGTACCTAACCACAATAACACTTTGTCATGTAAGCATACCAGGATAATTTTAATAGCCACTTTTCACTTTTTAAGTTTTTTCTATAATGAAAATGTATTCAAATCTTTTTCCTCACAAACTGGCAATAAGTCTTGTTTGTCAGACTGAGAAGATTCTCTCCAGTGAAAAATATGCAACTCTATAGATGAGGTAATCGATCTTTGTATCCACTACATATTTAAATACATTCATTAAAATGTTAAAATGTGTATATCATAGTATGATATACAGATTTTAATGAATGTATAAACATACATATCTATCAATGATATATAGCATAAGTAAATTGGCAATTGATATATAGTTATCTGGACCATGGTAAATCAAAATGGATAAAAAGCTTCCTTCTGTTTGCGATAAGCAACTGCTGAGCAATGTAACTAACAGTAAGATTTTAATCTTTTTTCAAATGAAGAATGACATATTTATTGTCAGTCAGGTAGACTCTTTAGGTATATGTGTGTGAACACGATGAGCCTTTCTTACATTGCATTTGACCTTTCGAAAGTTTCCCAAGTTAGTGAAAAACTTTATAAATTATGAAATCATAAATCGCAATGTTAACCATACATATTCAAAAATTCTACCCAAATACTCCTAAATTTCACCTTGATAGGTAACCTGATGTTTTTTTGAATATGTACCATGTATGCAAATTCCCTTTCATTTGCAAAAGAATATTTATAAATATGTATTCTATGTTCATTTTAAATAGTTTTTCTCTGCATTCACTAACTCTCTACAATTTGCATGCCTCTTGTCATCGCCTTTGATACAATAGTACTAGTATTTACATATGCAACATTTTTTTAACATGTTTGATTTCAATTGTATTTATCACCAAGATCCTTTTCAATAGTTGGAAAACGATTGCATCAGTTTTTAACAATAATAAATGTTTTGGTAAGAAGTTTTTATATTATTTTTTTATTCATGGTAAATATATACTGATTCTATAGAAAATCAAACCCAGTTATGTGATTTCAGCAAATATATAACTGTATTTTAATTTAAATAACAATTAGTGTAAATGATGATAATTTAATGATTTATAAAATATAACAAAAACATTTGTTCATCAAGGAATTGTCTGATTGCATCAATCATGGCAAACAATGAATTTCCAGATAGTATTGCATGAAATTTCTCACTAAGCAATCTTGCTAAATGATAAACATTCTATGATGATTGCAATTTTCTCCCCATAATGTCAAAAATATACTGTTTATGTGACCTAACTAAACAAGGAAGTGTTGAAAAAATTTGAAGATAAATAATAACATGTGCTTTACATAGCCAGTTATTATTTGTTGAAAAATAACAGCAGCATAATCAGTTGCAAAATGTTTACTACAAAATTAAATCTGAACAGTTGAGTATTGATAATGTTGGAAAATATACAACTCAGACACGTCAAATTTTGGATAAATGTCCATAACTGGTTCTCTTCATCATTTTACTGATGCAGCAAAAAGCTTTTGAAAATTTCTAAAAGTTTTTAACAAAAAGGGGAAAAAAAGGTATTTCATGTAAAGCAAGTAAATTTTAGGTTGCTATAATCATTAAAAATATAAAACATCTTTCATATTTTAAAAAAATGAGTTTTTAGTTATCTTTCTGCTCCCAAAATATAATTTTAAAAAATTATACTTTATCTCCAAGTTTCAGTCTGCTTATTTTGAGATACAGTTTTAAAGAATATAACATATATTGCTGGTATTATTTTTACACATTTTAGGAGGAATAATTTTAAAAATAAATTATTTTTCTTTTTTAATAAAATATGTGTGGATCAAAGAGGTATGCAACATAACTAAATATTAAAATCTTCATTATTGCATAATATATTTCCTAAATTGGCCTATTTTGGAAACTCCTTATCAACTTAAATAATTGGAAATATTTAACTTTTTTATAGTACTCAGCATGAATAATGATTTTTGAATAAAATTTTCCTTAAATCGGAATAAAAAAATAAAATTTTAATTGCAATTTTTAGTTATTTTAATTTTTAATACAATATTTTAAATATAAATACATTTTAAATTATTTTTTTTAATTTTAATTCCAAAAGTATTCAGACACAAGATGTGCATATGTGAATGTAGGAAAATAATTAAGCAAATAATTCATTTTGCAAAGAGTGAAATGTATTTAATGTTTGTGTGCACAATAATGATGCATAATTTGAAGTCATATGTTTTTGCTTTATCAATTAATTTAGAATAACCAGTTTTAAGTTAAAAAGGCTTTAGTAAATTTCATTTGCATTAGTTGAAATAGAAATGATTTAGTGCATTCTTAGTAGTAAATATGAGTATTACTATTCAAAATCACTTTACTGGTTTCAAAATCACTTTACTGGTTAAATTTGCAAAGGAAAATGAAAATCCTCCTGCAGCAAAAATATTGCTGTTGATGAAAGCTAGAATAGGACAAAAATAAATCCCCAATAATTAATTAACTAATGAATACATACTATGCATAAGAGATATGAAATAACTTATCTAAGAAAATGTTGTAAACTAAAATATTTAGAAATTGCCAAAATGAAAAAATTGAGACAAGAAACAGCCTACATTTGCTTTCTCAATAAGCAAAATAGAATGTGAATGAAATGAATATTTTAAAGAGTTATTTAGCTTTTTAAATAGTTAGCAAAGTCTTAAAAATTGTTTTACAGCAAATAGATATGAATTTTCTAGAACTATTTTAATTACCTATGAAGAGAACAAATTATTTAATATTAATAGAAACATAGATGAAATTTTAATAATGGCTGATATTATCATAAGTAAAACATTCAATGTAAAATGGAAAAAAAACAAGTTACAAAAAATCTCAATGTTTCTCAGCTTAGAAAATGGTTTAAAGTTACAAGTCATTACAAAAAAATAACAAAATATAATAATTGAAATGATGTGTTTACTTATGTTTCCCAGAGAGATTGAATGGGTAAAACATTGAAAAATTGCAGGAAAAGAAATGTCTTAATCATTTAGAAAGCATTTTAGTTTGGGCCATATTCAGATCTCATCCAATAAATGACAAAAAATTCATAATTGAGTATAATATAGACATAGTAATTACAATGTTATTAGCTCTGTCTATAAATGTGTAGATTAAAACAATTTAACAAATTTAAAATAATGATGAAAAGTATGGATGTAAAAAAACCTTTTCAAAAGTTAATAGGTAATAAAAGTAAGAAATGAAATTCAATACAATTTAATTAAAAATATTTTTCATCTAATAATCTAGATCAGGGATGAGCAACACGCAGCCAGCACTTAACATGTTGCTCATCCTTACTTGTTTAAATATGCAATACAAACGCGACCAGTTTGTTCAAACATGCAATACCAATGTGCCACGTCTGTGCTTGCTTCTGTTAAACAAACAGTCAAACTGCTAACTACCAATTCTTGTTTTCTTGAAAGGTGTGAGTGCAATATTATTGTCAAAAAAGATATATTGGAGTTTTTTTTTATTTAAAATTTTTTATAAACAATTTTTTTTAATTTTCAAATTTTTAATTTATAATAAAATGTCGGAAAAACAAACAAAAAAAAGCAAGGTTGTGGATAAGCATAGGCATTTCCAAGAAAAGTGGAAATTTGATTAATTTTTTACTTTCAACAAAGATGAAGCTGTATGTTTTAATATGCTTAGAGACTGAGCAGACATTAAATGAATATAACATATAAAGGCATTACAATACAAAACACGAACAACAATATAAAAACTTAACATGACAGTTCCGGGTAGATAAGTTTAATCAAATAGAGAAAAACTTAGGAAAACAACAGGCTATTTTAACAAATATGAAAGTAAAGGCTAGTTTTGTTGTTAGCTAAATACTGGCAAAAGAATTGAAACCCTTTGTCAATGTAGAGATAATAAAAGAATGTCTGACAGCTATTCCAGAAATAGCATTTCATGATAAAATAAATATTATTTCAAACATTAATTTATCAAGATTCACCATTGCAAGGAGAATAGAAAAATTGTCTGAGAACATAGCAACAATGCTTCATAAATGCATTGCAAAATTCAAATACTGTTCTTTGGCACTTGATGAGAGTTGCATTATTAGTGTTACAGCCCAATTAGCTATATTTTTATGTGGTATTAACAGAAAAAATTTAATATTATCAAGGAACTGTGTTCACTGATTCCAATGCAAGGGACTACAACTGTCAAAGACCTGTACAATGAACTAAGATCTGTGTTGAAAAATTTTTCAATTTTATTAGAAAAGATTATTGGTATATCAACAAATGGAGCATGAGCAATGTCAAGCATGGAGGTAGGAATATCGGAAAGGCTATTTCAAGACATTAAGAAGGTCACAGGAAGGGAAACATTTGTTATTCATTGCATAATTCACCAGGAAAATTTGTGGGTGAAAAGATTAAGTTTGCCACATGTCACTGTACTAATAATTAAAGTAATCAATTTTATAACATCATGTGCATTAAATCACTGTGTATTTGAAGAATTTCTGAAATAATTAGAAATTGAATAGGGCAACATGGTTTTTAATACTGAAATACGTTGGCTTAGTAGAGGTACAACATTAAAAAGACAATACAACTTAAAAAGCGAAACACAATTGTTCTTGGATATGAAGGGATATGCCTTTCTTCATTTTAGTAATAAAGAATGGATGTGCGATTTTGGATTTCTTATCGACATGACCCAGCATCTCAATGACCTTAATGTGGAACTTCAAGGAAAAAAACAGTTTATTCAAAATTTGTATGATAAAGTTCAGCGTTTTCAGTGCAAATTAAAATTGTGGAAATAAATTTTGCAGAATAATGTGTCTCACTTACCGAATTTAGAAAAAGAAAAAAAACGTTATAACTTCTAGAAAATACACAGAATATATAGACATTTTAATCAATGAATTTTAATTACAATTCCAAATGATCAAAGCTGAGAAGACAGCAGTATTCATGAAGATCTTCTTGTCATTTAATATTGATGTGGATAAAGTTCCTGAAGATTTTCAAATGGAAGTGCTTGACATGTAGAACAATACTGATTTAAAAAATATATTCTTCTCAGTAAACATTGAAGTTTTTATAAAACTTATGTGAGCCCTGAGAAATTTTCACTTTTGACGAAAAATGCTAAGAAAATGATGTTTCTGTTTGGAAGTACGTTTGTGAAAAATTATTTTCAGCCATGAAATTAATCAAAAATGACCATGGATCAAGACTGAGTGATACACAATTAGAAAGCTGCATACGTGTAGCTACCTCATCAATTCCAGCTGATAATGAACAGCTTGTATTGAAACAAAGCCAAATTTCTCATTAAAAATTTCAAGTAAATTCGTTTTTCTTTTCTTTTCTTGTTTGTTTTTATTTTGCATTAAAATTTGTATATGAAATCTTTACTTTTTTTTAACTTTATATTTTTTAATGTTTATTATAAATAAAGTTTTCTATATTATTAATAAGAGTTACTTTATGGGTGGCTTGCCAAAAAATTTTAAAATTTAAATTGGCCTGCTGATTAAAAAGGTTGCTCACCTCTGATCTAGATGGAATGACATTACTATTTATAGCTCCCATTAATAATGATGATGAAATGGAATTTGATAATATAATGAAAACAAATATGAATTTTTTTTAACTATTTGAAAATTAAAATTTTCAAATTAATAAAATATTTGTTTCATATTAACAGAATTTAGGTACATAAAATAATCCAATTTTTTTATGTTAACCTTTTCCTCATTTCAAAATCAATTGTTTTTATATCCAGCATATGCTCTTGTATGTATGTATATATATATATATATTCAATTTAAGATGCCTGTTATGTTTAATATATACTGAATAAAAAATTATATTTACTGAAAGAAATAAGAGATATTTCATTGATAAAGAGAAAAGCAGATAAAAAACTATTTAATCAGTATGTAAGACTTAAAAATTTGCATTTTCAATACACCTCAAAATCTTACAAACAAATCTATTGTAATAAAGGAAACCTCTTTATATTGAATATATGATTTTGCACTTTAATAAAGTACTCTCATACTTCAGAGCAGAAATTAATTAAAATTAATTTTATGCATTTCTACATAGTATGATGAAGATAATGGTATGATTATACAGTGGGTTTAGTAGACATTAACATAATTTACTAATCCCAGTGTATAATCATACCATGTTCCTTGCTATAATAACATAATCTACTAATCCTAGTTTTCATACCAAATTTTTGTAAAAGACTCTTCATTAATTAAATTCACAACACAATTTATCATGCAATAATTTTCACACATAGTTATTTTATCACAGGCTTTTATTAAGAACACAACCCTGAATATTTACCATGGTTGTTTCTTTTGAACAATGTTAAAAATTTACATAGTATTTTACATCAATCAGAATTTAAAACTGTATCATATATATTTATAAACATATACCATAATTTCCAGTATATAATCCACAGATTATGAGCTAAGAACTTTCGAATTTTGTTCTTCATATTATATGCTGCAGACAATGTGATAAAAAAATATTCTCCAACAAAAAAACTTACAGCAAAATTTTGAAAGATGTTTATAAAATGAATTTCAGATGGCACTAATAGATTTCACGATTTAGCTTACATATTACAGCTATAATTAGTTTTATCCTATTATGGACAAATTTGTTCAAGAAAGAACAAATTAGATTCTTCTGAATGCGTTCTTGAACAAGCTTGAATTTGTTCATACATATTTTGTTTTGATCAGAGCAGTTTTGTTCTGAAAATATTCTCACATCATCAAGTTTAAATGAAAACATATAAGTTATATTGCAAGTTTAAACTAAAAGTTATAGAAAAATGTATCAAAGTAGGAAAAAGGGAAACTGCAAGATTGCTTACTATTAACACATTCGCTGCCACCAAAATTTATATATCCATCCTCAGAAGCCGAATTTAAAAAAAGTGTTTTAATGATTAAAAACGTTCCTAATATTTTAATAGTAAAGCCAGAAAAAAAGAAAAACCTTTTATTTTCGTGTTTAGTGTAAAAAAATTTCGGAAGCTCTAGAGCGTCAGTGGCACCTCACGTTCAACTTATTATCTGTATGCCACTGACACTCTGGCGCGTCTCATCATTTTTCTGCAAAATTATTGACACATTATATAAAGTCACAGTTTAAAAGAAATAAAACGTTTAATTGGATAAAGAGAAGTGAAATTTATGAAATATTATAAAATGCAACAGTAAAATATAAATATGTATAAATGTAAATGTAAGATTATAAAATGTAACAAATATTGTATAATATACATAAACGACATAATAGAAAATGAAAAAAAAATTAAACTTATTACAAGCAAAATGTTAGTGTAGAACAGTACTGCATAAATATATTATCACTTATGGTATATTTCACAGCAATTCAAGCAATATCCTGGCTTGTCGGGACAGTCACGGCACTCATACGTAGTGTCCGTGCGTTTGCCTTGAGAGGAACAAGATGTACACCTTTTTCTTTGTATTTTGGTTTTACCAGGTGCAAGTTCTCTTTTCTGAAGAGTATGTCTGATATTCTTGGGAGTTGGCTTTTGTTCGTCTGTTGATGGCAAAAGTGATTTTACAACGTTCAGTCAGTACTCGTAAAGTGATATTTTTTTCCGGAATATTTATTATAAAGAGCATGTGAATTCATTAGCATTACTTCAATAGTATAAAAGAACAATTTTTTATACCAGCGTAGTGATTTTCTCTCCGAGAGATAATATGACTGCATTTGATCTTGCCGATCTACACCAGACATAAACGCATTATATTTGATGATTGGCAGAAGCTTCTGCTTTATTTCATTTCGTTTATTTAAAATGTCAACCATTTCATTTTTGTATTCCGTAGAAATATAAGACACTTCATGCTTATCTTTCCATTTTCCGAACATTACTCCCTGACAATACCTTTCAATAGTATCGCCTTTTCGCAATTTAGTAGTTTGAACATTCTTTGGAGTGTTTTTTCGAGTGGTTCTCAATGTGCCTGTGCAGTGTGTCTTTTTATCTAACAGTAACTTGGCCAAGTCAAAGCTATTATAATAATTGTCCATGAAAACATGGTGACCGACATTTAATTTTTCATTCAGTAAATGCAAAACAATTTTTTATGTATGGTTTTGCCCTCCATAGTCATCTAATAAACCAGTATACACGGCAATCTTTTGCACTATTCCACTTGATGTGCTCAAAATATAAAGTTTTATACCGTACTTATGTCTTTTATTCTTTATGTATTGGCGAAACAATAATCTACCTCGCCAGAGAACCATAGATTCATCCAAAGAAAGTTCTCTATTAGGATAAAATATCTCGCACATTCTTTCGTTAAAAAAATAGATAACAGGGAGTATTTTATATAACCTGTCTGTAGGCTGAGGTTCTCCAGGTTCACTATTTTTTGCAAAATGTAATGCACGTAAAATTAATAAAAACCAATTTCGGCTAATGCTATTTGCAATGCCTGCATTATGAAATAATGAGTCCTTCTTCCAGTAGTCCTGAAATCTATTCCTTCTTACTGTCCCCATTTGCAGGAATGCTCCCAAAAAAACTAAAAATTCATCCACTTTTAAATCTATCCAAAGCCTTATTCGTGACTTTTCTTTCGTTTTATCACTATTTTGTATTTCTAATGCGTAACGATTTGTTTCTTCGACTGTTTTTTCCAGAAATACTTCAGTGAGGAAAAGGCGAAAATATCCGATAGGGGTACTTTCAGTTGGCTGTATTAGCAAGGACTCAGATTTTGTAAATGTATGACTTACCATGCAACTTGAATCTGTTTTCCAGTCAACCTGTCGGATTACCGGTAATTGTTGATCTTCTGTGTCAGAATCTGACATTTCTAAGTTATCCACAGCGACATCACTATCTCCTTCCGATTTGCTCATAGAATCCCAACCGTAATCTTCATCGTCTACACTGTCATAATTAGAAAGATCACTCTTTTCTAGTAATTCTAATATTTTGGCATCAGTCAGTTTTTTACTTACTTTCCTTTTCTTAGGTTGTGAAGGTCCTGCAATACTTGTACTGTCCGCCATTTTTAAAAATGCACAAAAAAAAAAATTAAACACAAAATTTAAAAACCACGCACTGAAAATATAAAAATAATGCTTCACTAATGTGCCACAAAAACCTCATCGTTCAACCTCCAAATCCAAACTAAAACTAAAACAGTTTACTTATCTTACTCGATTGTCGTCCCAGAGCGTCACCGGCATGGGAAGTAGCGCCATGCTGACGCGCCAGTGCGTCAGTGGCAGGGAATGTGTTAATAAGTCAATTGCTCAATTGTGGATAAAGAATGAGTCAAATTTTGAAAACTGTGATTGACATAAAAGTGCTAGTCTGAAATTGAGAAATAATTATGTAAATGGGTATTGATAGAAAAAGTGGGAAAGCAGTTTTGACAATAAATATCAGAATGAAAGCTTAATTTATTTCATGAGAAATGGACATTGAAAACTTCTCTGGTGGGCCTACATAGAGCTACAGCTAAGTTGCTAAAAGGAACAACTTAGCTGTATGGAATCGCAAAAAGAAATATAATGATTTTGTGACATTTTGTAAAAATGTTATTCAAGAAAACAATTTTACACCAATTTCAATTTTTAATATGCATGAAATTCTTTTATCTTTGATATAACACATATCAAGGCCTTTGATGTTCAGAGAACAATCAGTGTTTATATAAATCAACAGAAAATGAAAGAATTTCATTTACAGTACTTTTATACTATGCTGCAATTAGATTAAAATTACTATACCAATGTTAATACTTAAATAGTGAAACTTCCAAAAGAAAAATTTCCCAAAGTATTAAGAAAATAGGATAAAAGAGAAAGAATGGATGAAGGAAGGAATTATGAAATCACATAGTACGTGACGAAAACTTAAAAAATTCCTTTTTTCATCCTAAAACCATTTTAATGATAAACTTTGAAAGCTCATCTATAAAAGAGAATATTAAACATGCTTTGAAGTACATTTCATTGAAAATAGCTATAATAGCTGGAGGGTTCACAAGAACTACTACCTTTAGAAATTAGAATTAATAGATTGTTTAATTTGAAGGTTAAAAAATTATTTAAACAATGGATGCCTGATAATGTAAATAATTTTACCAAAACTGGAAAGCTAAAGCATGCATCTTATGAAAACATCTCTAATAGGAATTTGAAAACATGGAGTGATTTCTTGGAAACTACAATAACTAACACAATTAGAAAATGCGAATTTGTTGATGAAAATGACTCAAACAATAAAAACTCGTTATCTAATGACTCATATATTATATTAAATAAAATGTAATGAGTTCATTTATTTCCAAATATGATATATTCATCATTTGAGGTTTTTATCATTTGACAACATTTGAGGTTTTTAATTGTTTTAATTAAATTTTGAGATCAATGAAATTGTATTTTCTAAAGTATATAACTTTAACTTTACTTAAGTTTAATATAGCCTAGGTAAATTCCTATTTCCTCACACCACTTGGCGACAGAAAAAAATAAAAATAAATTCCAGGTGTCAAAATTATCCTGATATTTCTAATTTTTAAAAAGAGTTTTGAAATGTCCCTATTTTTTTAAAATAAGTCTTGAAATTTCTGATTATTTTATAAAATTCCTTTGCAAGTTTAATTTTGTATAAAAATTAAGTTTATAATATTTTTTAGTAATAAATTTTTCTGATGTACGAATATTTGTTTCAGCTGCTTTTTCCTTCCTACAATAAAAAGGGAAAACAATTTTCCTCTTCCCTTTTCAGATTTCCATCAAACTGGCAATCATTGTTATATCTAAATTTTTTCTAAAAAAAAAAAAAAAAAAAAAAAAAAAAAACAATTGAAAGGTATCCAATATATATTATTTATGTTTCCTGTAAAAGAAATTAATATAATTAAATATAATCAATAATCATAGAATAAGTAAGGTAAAAAATAAAACCAACATTTTGCAATACATGTTAGGAAAAATTAATATGTTGGGTATTAAATTAACAGAATTATTGAAATTTGATTCAAATGTGTATGTAAAATTTCAAAAAATATAATATAACCAATTTAAAAACTAGTTAATAGAATAATTAGTTTTAAAACTTGAATTGTTTTTAATTATGTAATTATTATATACGTGAAGGAACAAATTACAAATAAAATCAATCAACAAAAAAATTACTTTCTCCATTTCTTCTTGATTAAAGTCCAAAACCCTTGCAAGAAGTCGAATAACTTCAGACTTTTGACCAGGAGGTGTAGAGAAATATCCAAGAACTAAACTTTTCATTACTACCCTATAAAAAGAAAATATGATTATATTCATCAAATTTTTAAACTCATATTAGATATTACTATTTTTTTTTATAGAGAATTTTCATTTACCTATCAACTTTTCCTTCAGTATTGCTTTTGATAGAATCTATTTCTTGTGCAGTTGACTTTATCTGATTCTCAAATTTAGACACTATAAAAAGTCAATGAGAATTTATTGCTAAATTTCAATTTAATGTAATAATATTGGTAAAAACCTATTAATTTAAAATTATCCCACTGAAAAATGTAGAAAATACAGTATGCAAATGCTATAAACTTAATATTCAGTAATTTTATTTTCACATTTATAATTTACATATCACTTCAGGAATATTTTACTGTTAAACACTTCTACAAAAGTTTGCTTAAAATAACATGAAAAGAAAAAGAACACTTATAGTTAGGTAACACATGTACTGTCCATTATTTAACAAAGATAACAAAAGTATTATTAACAGATGACACTATTTTTAGTTTCTTCATCATTAGCATCCACCCCACTCCCCACCAAAAAAAAGCAAATCTTAGAAAGTTTTCTCTTTTTGCTGAACAAAATGTCAAAGGGAGAGAGTGGGAAAAAACAAACCTCACATTTTTTTTCCATTTAGAATATTAAACCCAATCAAATAGGAGTGTTTTCTTTTTAGATGAAAAAAGCAGTAAAAATTCCTCACATTTCAACTATGTGTCACACGATTCTTAAGAAATACAACTTTTACTATGATGAATGATAATTTGTTACAGAAATGAACATGAAATAGACATATAAAGTACAATTGATTTAAAGAATTTAAGTACATTTTATAAAATTAAACATTACATACAAATGTTCTTTTTTTCAAATAACATAACAGCATGAATAACTGTTTTACATTTATTTATCATGCAGAGATTTTTATACAATTTGGAACACAGAATGTGAATGTAATATATTTAGTAAATCTTTTCTAAACATTTATCTTTTGTGATGTAATTGTGTTTTGTATACAGCTAAACACTTATTAAAAACTCAACTAATTATACAATATTTGAAATCAATTTTGTAAATGATATTACGAAAGGATATATGCCATAGAATGCATAGTAGCATCTCTCTATGATACTCTTCATTTAATAGTTTGCATTTTCTACACTGTTTTTCAATAAAATTATTATTTCGAAAGATAAAAATGCAAATTTAAAATATTACATGATTTATTGCAAAATGTGAAAATCTATGCAAAAATGCAGCTTGAAATTCTTTTATTGTAATTTATAATTCCTTTTCTTACTTTTTTGCATAAAAGTTCTTTTTTTAAACAATTGTTATTCACTAGGGTTAGAAAGAAACAAAACAAAAAATGTATTAAATTGCCCCCTTCCCTGCTGTATTTACTAAAGTTCAGAAGTAATAGCATTATTTTTATTACAGTTTTACTAAGTTAAGAAGTAAATATTTCATTTACAAATAATTTAAATTGTAGTAAATTGACAATTTTTTTATTATTATTATTAATATTTTTGGGCATACATGCAAAATTTATTTTAAATTAAATGTCATTTTGAGTAAAAATTCTACTTTTAGTTACCGTATTTTCCTGAATATAATCCGCGGATTATGTGTTAAAAAAGTCCCGAATTTCGGTGTGCGTATTATACGCCACCGCGGATAATCTGATAAAAAAACATTCTTCATCAGAAAAGCTTACAACAAAGTTTTGAAAGAAATACTATTTATGTTTCATAAAATAAATAACAGGTGGTACCAACACTCATCTGAGTTATTTAAGCTATAATTGGCTTTGTCCAATTACGCTCAAAAACAAATTCGGTTCCTTGTAATACAATTGTAAATTCGCTAACGTCACTTTGCAATTTGCCTTGACGTGAGCTGTTTAGTTTTGAAAATATTAAAATTCGTTTATCATCATATGGAAGCTATAATTTTTAAGTTACACAGCAGATTTTATATTAAAAGCTATAGCGAAAGCAAATAAAAAAAAGGCGTAAAATGTGTTAATGTGAAGTGAAAAACAAAGCACGAGCGGTATAAAAAAAATTGTATAAAATGCGCAAATTTGTAAATAATCCATTTCTTTCATTTAGATATTAACAAAGCAAATATATATTAATTTAAATATGTGTGTCTAACATCGTTTCAAAAGATATTAGAAGCTAAATATCGATAAGTTTTACAAGAATCTTCTCGAAATTATCGCTCTTGATCGATCTCGTGCTTTCATCTTAAGTTTATCGCACTTTGCGATGAAGTGGATCCAGACTGAAATTTTTCATAATAAATGCTTTTTTTTCAATACAATTTATTAAATTTTTAATCCTACTGTGCATCTTTTTTATTTTATGTGACACCCATATTATCAGCAATACAGGTTTTAGACTATTCGACGGAAAAAAATTACCGCGGATTTCCTTTCACTCGAGAAAACGGCCGTGCGGATAATACGCCGCTGCGGATTATATACAGAAAAATACGTAATTGTATATGTATGACAAAAACCATATATATGGAACAAAAGAAATTTTATATTTTTTATTTGCTTTCATGTATTTAAAAATCTCATTAAATATTTGCTATCCATCAGAAATTTTCCAGGAGTCTTCTAGAAAACAGTCCAACAAAGCAGAAAGCTCAATGTCCTTGATAAAAGCAAGAATGTGAAGTGGGAATAAAATTAAACACATATATTGCATATTTAACCTACACATACAATTAGCTAAAAGTAAAATTTATTTTTACTTGAAGAAACATTTAATTTAAAATAAATTTTGCATATATGCCAAATAACAATAAAAAAATTGAGACAACACTACAAAGAAAAAATTAATTTTTTCTTAAACTATAAATAAAAATTGCTTGTGAAGGAAAAAAGATTATGATTTTAAGAATTTAAATATCAAGATTCCCACTTCTGCACCACCCATTTCTAAACAAAAAGAGACACAGAATAGATATATAGGTACCATTTGGAAATATTCAACATTTTCTATTTTGTAAAATATGGCTATTATGAATAAAAAATCCACTAAGATAGCAAATAAACAAAGGATGGAGAATTAACTTATAAAATGCTTTTAGCTATTAGGCTATATATTAAGCTGTTTCAAATAAAGATGAAAGCAGAAACTTTAAAATATTTATAACTACTTACATAAAAATAAAAAAGAA
The DNA here is from genome assembly GCA_026290005.1 of Latrodectus geometricus. Lineage (NCBI taxonomy): Eukaryota > Metazoa > Arthropoda > Arachnida > Araneae > Theridiidae > Latrodectus > Latrodectus geometricus. The sequence continues at coordinate 620,932 of JAPDSC010123861.1, read as the reverse complement.
TACTTATAAGTATGGGATAAAATCAAATGAATGAGGATAAAATCAATATACAAAGATAATTAAAATAAATTTTCTAATTATTAACACTGAAATATTACGAAATTATAAAGTTCACAGTATAAGCATAATTAGTAAATGTACAAAATGATAGATTATTATTATTGAAAATAATATTGAGTTTCATGCAAAAGTTAATTATTAAGTTACAAACAAATATAGAATTTAAGATAATTATAAGAACTTTATTAAAGGATGTAAAATGACATATACCGTATTTTTTTGTATATAATCTGCAGATAATGCGTTAAAAAAAATTAAGTATTTCGTTGTGCGTATTATACATTGTTGCAGATAACCTGATAAAAAACATTCTTCATTAGAAAAACTTAGAAGAAAATTTTTAAATAAATACTGCTGATGTTTCATAAAATAAATAGCAGGTGGCACCACGATACAGTTGAGTTATTTCAGCTATAATTAGTTTTGTCTAATTATGTTCAAGAACGAATTTAGTTACTCAGAAAGATATTACAGTTGCAATTCGCTAATGTCATTTCACATTTTGTCTTGACGTGAGCTGCTTTGTTCTGTAAATATTCAAATTGTATATCATCATATGGAAGCGAAAACGTTTAAGCTACATAGCAGATTTTAAATCAAAAGCTATAGTGAAAGCAAATAAAAAATAGGGTGACAAACGTGTAAATGTAAAGTTGAAAATAAAGCATACACAGTACAAAAATGCATAAAATATGCAGTTTGAAAATAATCCATTTTATTCATTTAAATATTAGGTTGGGGAAAAAGTAATCCATTATTTTTTTGGTAGACGTCTGTAGTGATTGATATCTCGTGAGGTATCTATCAAACAATTTCAGATTTATGCTCGTTGGAAAGGTGACATTTGAAACTAAAATATCCTCTTGAGGTTTTTTGTTTGATTAATTCAGTTACGAGTACAAGGTTTTAAAAATGGATGACAACAAACAGAAAATTCGATAAATTTTCGTTTTTCTCTTGAAACGGCGAAAAAGATAGCCGGGTGGCTAAAATTGTGAAAGGTGTTTATCATCCTATATAAAACTGTAACAACCAGTTACATACAATTTTTGTTTCGTTGATTCCGTTCGGGTATTTTTGATGCTAGAGATGCACCTCGCATGTGGATACAGCATTGTCGAAAATGTCTATAAAATATCAAAAATGATCGAAGTTAACCGCATGTCAGCAGTCGTAACGTGCAAGACCTAAAAATCTACATGAAAGCTGTTTTAAACCTTTTTACAAAGTGAATCCAAAAGAAGTTACATAAAGTTCATGTAAAAATAATGGATTTCTTTTTCCCCAAACTAATATTAACAAAGCAAATACATTCTATTTAAAAATACATCTAACATCTCTTTAAAAGTTATTAGAAACTAAAGCTCAATAAATTTTACTATAATCTTCTCAGAACTATTGATCTCATGCTTTTATCAAAATGTATCATTCTTTGCAAGAAGGTTCAAAGAGATCTTTTTCATAACAAATAATTTTCTTTTAAAATTTATTATATTTTTAATCATACTGTGTATTTTTTTATTTTATGTGACATCCATATTATCAAAAGAACATATTTTCGATTATTCACTGAAAAAAGTTATTGTGGATTATGCAACATATTTACTGAAAAAAAAGGTTGTATTGATAACACACCACTGCGGATTATATACAGGAAAAAACTATAAATATATTCTAAAAATGAAATGAATAATAAATTTAATATTCTGAACATTGCACAATACATTTGGATTATATATTTAACAACTTGTTTAAATGTGCAATCTTAACAAGCAAATGATTTATCCTAACACAACTAGAATATTTCAATGTACAAGGAAATCTCATTAATTTTTGTAAATTATAACCAATAAATTATTTCAAATGTTTAAGCAATGATGCTTAAATCTCAAAGTTAATTAGATACATACATTCTTTCTTTAGATTTGCAATAATTTCTTCCTTAGCATCTAACTGTTCACTAAGCCTTGAGGCAGCTTCAAGTGCCTTCGAACTTTCTTCTAATTGCATCTTCAAATAAGTAATATACAAATTAATATTTTCAGCATCAATATTTTTTAATAAATCTGAAGAATATTATTTTACTTAATTCATTTTACTTTATTTCATCAAAATTTTAAGAAATAGAAAAGTTTTTCTTCACTGAATAGTTTAGTAATAAAATTGAAAATAATTAACTTATCATTAAATTGATAGATGAAATTTATAATTAAATCTTCCCAGGCTTTCATTTAAAAAAATATCTTTTTTTTGTGTTACCCATATCTTTTTACTTAATTATATAAGAAATTCCTGACAAATTTAGAGGCATATCATTAGACAAGAGTGAATATCAAATACAGAAAGAGTAAATATTTAAAACAATAATTTTATGGATAATAAATTCATAACAGTTTATTACATTTTTAATGATGTTATATTAAGATTAGATACAAATATTGTAATTTTAGTAAAATTTAAACCTATAAATGTTGAAAATTTGTGTATGTGTATCAAGTCTCATTAATTCATCAAAGACAATATAACTAATAATAAAATATTAAGTTATTGTTTTTTTTAATGATTATTTTATGAAACTGCACTTAGGTAATTCAATTTTAGTTACTTATTACAAATGAAACAAGTTTCATTTATTTTCATTTCTAAATAATGTAAATATATATTTTATAGTTGAATTTATTACAACTTTTCTAAATAAAAGACGAAGTCAAAATTATTAAAATAACAATGTGTCAACAGAAAGGGTGGTAAAAATAGTCTATAAAAAATGGAAAGTTTCTTAGTTGTCTTTAATAAAAACAATAACTTTAATTGCATTTTATAAAACAATTAAACTTTTTACTGCTAATTTATTTGAAATTCACAAAAGTGAAAATTAGAGATGGAATTTAAATAATTTATAATTTGTATATATTAGAATACAATAGTTTGCAAGTCTTGATGAAAATTGTAATTTTTTTAAGGTATCAAGATTAAAATGTTTTATTATCATTAAGAAAATTCATATAATATATTTATTGTAATTCTTTACAATCTTATATTGAATTAACTTTTTTTTCCTTGAAAGAATAAGAAAGTTAAAATAAATGAAATATGAACATTTATTTAATTACATGGAAAAACCCCAAAAAATTATTTGACCAAATCAACAGATTTCATGAAAGATTCTAATAACAATGTATCAGAACATACAATGAAATTAATATCTATACATATATTTGGATTTTAAATATAATGATGATTATGATCTACAACTAATTAAATGTTTTGTTATAAGATACTAAACCTATTTATTATAATATAAAACACATATTTTAAAAATTAGAGTGTCTACAGATGTTACAAATGTAAATATCTTTTTAATGCCTACAGAGTAGTAATTTCTATATTAAGAAATACTCAACTGTAATTTCATATACTTCATAGTATTGCATTTAACTTTTGCAGTCTTGCAAAAAGTGTTAAACTGATAATATACTTATTTTTTTAAATATAAATCTATGCTTTCTTTACAAATATTCAGAATGTGATGTGGTTAAACTTAGATAAGAAATATATATATATATTAAAAACATTAACAAATATTTGCATTGAAAAGTAGATTTAATATTTTATGAGTTTATATAAATTTTTCATTTAAAACTGGTTTTAAATAATTACATAATAAACTAAACACAAAATCAAAATATTCAACTAACTTGTTTGATTTGTAATTGCTTTTCTAAATGAATAACAGCTTCTTTTTGCTTTTGAAGTTGTAACTGCCATTTATTATCAATGTCTTTAACTTTCCTTTCATTGCCTATATATATATATATATATATATATATATATATATATGTACAAAAATACATAGATATATGAAATAAATAATATTTATAAAGTATATATATATAAAACAAACAATGTTAAAAAAACTCAAGAAAAAGTTTAGTGATTACATCAAAAATCTATATATTTAATACGAGTGAAAAATATAAAAACAATATTCCTTTAAATTTTTATTGAAATTATTTTGAATGTTTTTAGTTATGAAGATTTTATTAATCTTACAAATTTGCAAATTTTTAAAATTACATAGTTTTGTGAGAAAATATAGCTTTAGAATAAAAGATTTAAATCAAATTTTAATAAAAATATATAATAATAATTCACTCAGTTAAGTTTTATTTTTGGGATATTAGATATTTGGAATTTCCTACTGAAAAATATAACATTAATATATATGCTTAATAAATATAAAAATTGTAAGATTAAATATAAGAAATTTTATCATATTTAGGAAGCTCAGGTAAATTCATTTTAACTTCTTTTTAAAAACATTAATTAAGATCTAAAATGTTCTGAAAATCTAACTGTTCAGTATTTGTTGAATTTAATTAATTTCTTTGCCTAATTTGTATGTGTGTGGATTCCCCCCCCCCCTTATCATTCAAAGTAAATTCCTACCAGCAGCTAATGTAAAAAAAAATTTTTTTTTCAAAAGTAAGAAAATTTATATTTCTTCCAGATGAATATAGCATTTTTTTTCTTTTCAATAATTGGCTTTAAAGAATAATTGTCTAAAAAAATTTTTTTTTATTCTTCTAACATGCAAACTTAAAAAAATTAAGAGAAGAAAAGTTATAGTCTCTTAGAAATGTATTTCTTGAAATAATTTAGAATCACAATTATTAAATTAAAAAAATAATTAAAGATTTAAAAAATGATAAAATTATTATGTACCGTATTTTCCAGTATATAATCTGCGGATTATGCGTTAAAAAAGTTCCGAATTTCGTTATGCATATTATACACCACCGCGGATTATCTGATAAAAAACATTCTCCATCAGAAAAGCTTACAAGAAAGTTTTAAAAGAAATACTCTTTATGTTTCATAAAATAAATAACAGGTCGTACCAAGATACACCTGAATTATTTAAACTATAATCGGCTTTGTTCAATTACATACAAAAACAAATTCGGTTCCTCTTAAAGATATTACAGTTGTAAATTTGCTAATGTCATTGTGCAATTTGCCTTGACGTGAGCTGTTTCGTTTTTAAAATATTCAAATTCGTATATCGTCATATGGAAGTGAAAACTTTTAAGTTACACAGCAGATTTTAAATTAAAAGCTATAGCGAAAGCAAATAAAAATGGTGTCAAATGTGTTAATGTGAAGTGAAAAACAAAGCACGCGCTGTATATAAAAAAAAATGCATAAAATACGCAATTTGTAAATAATCAATTTTTTTTCATTTAAATATTAACGAAGCATATATATATTAATTTAAATATGTCTAACATCGTTTTAAAAGATATTAGAAGCTAAATATCGATAAATTTTACAAGAATCTTCTCGAAATTATCGCTCTTGATTGATCTCGTGCTTTCATTTCAAGTTAAATGCATTTTGCAATGAAGTGGATCTAGATTGATATTTTTCATAATAAATGCTTTTTTTCTATATAATTTATTAAATTTTTAATCCTACTGTGCATCTTTTTTATTTTATGTGACACCCATATTATCAGCAATACAGGTTTTAGACTATTCACCGGAAAAAAATTGCCGCGGATTAAACGCCGCTGCGGATTATATACAAGAAAATATGGTAATTGAAAACTAATAAAAGAAATTGATTGTTATTGGAATAAATTGATGTGGATTTGCCATTCTACATTCATAGTATGCACATTAAGGCTAATTGGATTGTAGTATACATTTTAAAATGGATTTCAATTGAAATAAATATTCATATCCAAAGTGGGAATTTGAAAGCAATGAGCAATTGAACTGAAGGACAGAACATTAATTTTTCAGCTATTTCACCAGTTTGTCATATAAATTAGCATTAAGAAAATTTTAAAAAATTAAAAAATACATAATCAATTTTTAAAAACTGAGAAAAAAAAAACTTCTGGATAACATGATTTTAGCTGAAATTCGAGTTCAATGTTTAATATTTGCTACTCAGAAAAACTGACATTACTATTTAAAATATAATTTACATAGAATTACATAACACTAACCATGAATCTGCTTAAATTAGCAGAAATTAAGTAATATATGAATTCTTTTGTAAAAGTAGGAAGAGTAGTCTAGCCTACTCATGCTTTGATTATGAACACTCTGATGATTCAGTTCTAATTTTTCTAATAAATATATGATATGAGCACATAACTTAAAAAAATGACCATTTTCAAAATAAAAATATAAGTAATGTAAACAATGTAGGTATCTTTTGCCAATAATAATGTAAATACATTTATATTAGTAATTAACGAAAAATACTTGTAGCAAATAGAAGATATGTTTGCTCATTTTTAATTAATATTCATAGATTTCTGCTATTTATGTCTGTTGTTATAGAAGATTTTTTAAGTAATTCTAGAACATTCTCCTTTATTCCAAATCTCTAGTGAATGCTAAAAATTTTATAAAATTAAATAAGTTATAAAAATTTTTAAAATTTAAAAATTATTAAAATTTATAAAAGTGAAAAACTTATTAATAATTCTAATTGATTCCTATATAATTTTTTATTTTTATTCATGAATAAAAGAAAAAATGCTCTTTACAAATTCAAATATTTAATTTCACTAATAGAAAGTAAAAAACATTTTAACAAATAAATGAACTGAGCAAATAAAAAAGAAAAATAGAAATTTATTTACTCTTGATATTGGTCATGGATTAAATATGATTACATTAAAAAGCATATTTTTGTAATTTTTAAATTCCATCATAAAATATTGATAAATAGAAATATTAGATAGAAAAAGCAATATTACAATAAGCAAAAAGAGTTTTAAATTTAAAGAATATTGTTAGATAGCATTCATAACTTATTTGTGTGAAAATTAAATACTAATATAAAATGTATTAAATAATTTATAAAAGTAAATTTTCTAATTATTTTGGTGAATAAATCAGAAAAAAATAATTTAAAAATCGGATGAATTTGCTCTCTTCAAACTGTCTATTTGTAGGCTTACTATTTAATTTGTTAATATTAAATTTTTAATAGACATTTTGGTAGAATTTTCAAAATTGTTTGTAATATAGCTTAAAAATATTTTAATTATAGTAAATACTGTAAGCATTCATTTCTACAAATTTGCAGGATCCCAAATATATTGCATAAAATTGAAAGTCTGAAAAAAATAAAATATTTGAAATATTTATTTGTGCATATTATTAGCAATGGATACTACATAAATTATTTGGGATAGAAATAAGTTTTTATTTATTTTTTTAATATTTAATTAAAAATTGATGTATATAGACAGTTTGAAGAGAGCAAATTCAGCTGATTTTTACAACACTTTTTTCAGATTTATTCACTTTCTTTATTTGAACAAGAAAAAAAAATTACCTTTTTGCATTTGTTCTAAAACCAGTTGCAGCTTGTTAACTGATGTTGAATATTGCAATACTTTATCTTCTAAAGAAGATATTTGACCATGAGCTTCATCTCGCTGTTTTGCCACAATTGAAAGTTGTTCTTGAAGACTAGCTATTTGATTACTAGCTCGTTGACTAAAAGAATTATAAAATTAAAAATGTTTCCAGAAATTAAGATTATTAATGAATTACTTATAATTAATTACTTTCCATACAAAATTTAAAAAAATATTTATTCTAAATATTAAAAAGGTAATCATGAATTTTACACAAATTTAATGAATCCACTAAACATAAAATAATTTTTGAATCAAAATTTCTTTCTTTATAAATTTGATAATTGGATGAATGAAATAAAACAGACAATTCTGTATTCAGATAGCAAAACACTTCCCCCAAGCAACTAAGGTTTTCCCCACCCCCCAAAAAAATAGCAAATGTTAATAAATTAGTAAAAATATTTAAAATCTTTTCATTTAAAATAAAACCGCTTTGAAACAGTAGATTTATAAAAATTAAGTGTTTTATATCACATATTGCTTCTTAAAATTAAAAAAAAAAATTACTTATAATATTTTGTTATCTGAACACAAAAACTAAATATAAGTTTCTAGTAACCCATTATCTTTTCGCAAGATTTTATTCATTTTTTCATTATAAATAAATAAAATCAGTTATTATCTTAAATCATAAATGAAAATATTGCATATTTTCAATCACCATAAATAACCTTTACTGGTGTATAATAAATAATATTAGTAAAAGCAATAGTTTGCAATTTAGACAAGCAAATTTTTATATATTTTAAATAAGTTATTTATAATATAAAGATTAGGAGAATATTAAATAATACATATTTATACTATGAAATTTGATAATTAGCTTAGAACCATAATTATTTTAATTAATTTAAAAATAATTCAAGCACAGTTAAAAACTTTGTTATAATGATTGCAGAACCTTGATTGCATTCTATCCTGTTTCAATTGGATTATTTTTATAAGAAATGTATTTCAGAAGCAATATTAAATATGTAAACAATTTGCGGAGTTTGATTGAAAATAATAAAAATTGAAACTAGGATTTAGATTTAAAAAAATTCCCAGATACTTAGTTGAGTTTTATGACACAATGCCCAAAATAGGAATATCACTAGCACAATTCCTGAAGCTGTTGTCTTCATCAATCCTCAACAATCATGAATTTATTTAAGCTGTTTAATTCAGATGGAAATATTTATATTTAAATTGAATTATTTAAGATTATCCACAGAAAGCTATTGTAATATATTTTCCAGGTAAAAAAAATGTATTTTTCCACAAGATTTTAAAAACTATTTACTTGGTATCAACCACTGCTGTGCTGGTTATGTCAGCTCTTCTCTTAACTTCTACCAGTTCATCTTTTAAAATTTTCTCTCTCTCTTCAGCTCTTAAAGCTTCATTTGTATAATTTTCTTCAACCTAATAATAGCAAATAGAAACCATTTAATAAAATTTAAAAGCAGTATATTAAAACAGAAATTGTACTGTTTATTAATAAAAATAAAACAATTTTATATATAGATATAAGGAATTTAATACTAAAATGAGGATAAGTCAATATTACAGAAAAAATACTTTATGAAAGATTATATATTAATCTCATATTTCATATTTTTTTATTTGTTTTTAATATTAATTTGCTAATGAAAATGCTTTTTGTTTCTGATAAAAAAAACAAACAATTATTTAATTTCATAATTTATACATTTGTAACATATTTTTGAAGTTATGTGAAAAAAATTTGAAAAAATTTCCAAACAAAATTCAAAATGAGAAATTCATATAAATGTTTTATGAATATTAAAAAATAGTAAATTTAAATGTTAATGATTATATGATTAGTGAAGGATGTAATTGAATTAGCAATTTTTAGATTGAATGGAAATATAAATAATTAAATAAAAAAAAGTATTGAGCATAAATAAAAATATATGTTATTCATATAAAAAAATAAAATCAAAAATAAATTAAAAATTACAATAAAATATAATCTAATTTAACTTGAGAATACATATTTCAAACTATTTATGTTAAACAAAAATAAATAAAAAATTTAAAAATAAACTCCACAATATAATCGTTTTTTTTATTGTAATTCTAATAACATAAAAGTTAAGTAACAGTTAACATTACAAAACATAAAAAAACAAATTTTAGAAAAGTTCTTTCTTTGTTAAATATATATTAGAAATTATCATTTGTAAATTTAAACTTATATTTTACAATATACTTTCTACCTAATACAATTAAATTTATAGCACATTGAAGTGTGTTAAAATTCTAGAAAATGTAATATTCAGTATAAGAGTACTATGACAATCAATATAAACATGTATAAAAACTACATTGATTAACAGCCATCACTATTGTAAAGTAATGTCCTAAATTGAGATATTTGAAGAGTAATTTGAGATTAAAAACTTTATATGCAAATAATAAAAATTGTTTTCAAAGTCCAAAAATATAGGAATGACACATCCTTTTAAAGACTTAATCTAATAAAAATATTTTTTAATTCTAATAAGCACTTTTTTTTACAAGTATTTCACTTGATAAGAGTACTTAAAATTTTCTTTTATGGCATAAAACTTACGAACAATTTTAAAAGATAAGTTTCATTTTGAGTAAATAACTTCCTTACTTCTAAAAGATGTTCACGAAGACGTGATAGTTGGCTTTCTAAATGAATCTCATTACTTTTCATTCGTTGTATCTGAAGCATCAAATAAAAATTTGAAAGAAAAAAAAATCATTATATATTATATTTATATAAGAAAATAACAAAAACAATTATTTTTCTACAATTTCTTTTAGAAATTATTAAATACATTAACAGGTTATTTTTATAAATTGATTTAAAAATTGAAAAAATTGTTTAATTTAAGAAAACTGATATTAAAATGCAATTGGTTAACTAAATGGAATTTCATATTTTCCATGTCTTTATAAAAATAAAGAACATTGAAAAAATGCTTCATTAAATGCAATATTAGGTTTCTGTGTATATATATGCACTCAATACTGATTTTTTTCCAATTTTAATAAAGAATTGCGATGTTTCTCTATTACCATTAATAAAGATAAAATATTTTATTGTAAAATCAATCATTTGTAATATAAATTAAGAATAAAATAAATGCTTTAAATCCTCATTATTTCATTAATTCAAAGAAAACTATAGAAACAAAAAACCTTTAATAGAACAAAAATCATGTTAAGAAAATAATCAAAAAATATGCCAACTTAGGAAGAGAATATTCAGAAGCTGAGAAGTTGCAAACTGAACAGCAGGAATGCTGTTCAGTTTGCATAATAAAAAATAAAAAAAATTGTAAAAACATAAATAGTGAAAATGACTTACCAATTTAGAATCATAGAAGCAATTTAAATTAGTACAGCTTTAATCAAATTTATTATATTTTAGCTCAGAATTTTTAGACCATCTTTAAGAAATCAATTGGATCAGTTACAAAATTAATTAAGAATTCAAAAATAAATTAAATGAAGAAAACTTATTATATAAATGTTTTATTAAAAATATAATTTCTTATATCTTTGTGATGCCAAAGCAATATTATGATTAAATGCATTAATAATAAAGAATACTAAGTTTAATAATAATCATATATATGCAAATTCTAGTCATATTAATGTAACCACCTGTCAAAAACAAGAATAACCAACTTCTGCAAAGCAGATTGCAGCGAGACATATAGGAAAAGAGTTGATTAGGTTCTTAAAGGTGTTCAATGGGATGCTGACTCCAATACTGTAGCCAGCTGCACTAGATTAGATGGGAGAGAATCTATACCACAAACAACCTGATCTTGGTAGATGTCACAGATTCTCAATTATATTTAAGTCAGAGAGAGTTTGCTGGCCAGGGGAAATCAGTACTCTATGAACAATGTACATACACTTCTAGTTATATGACCCCTCACATTGTGCTGTTGATAGATGCCATCATCCTGAGGAAAAACAATGTGCATATATATAGGTAGACAGAAGCATATTGATTACTCATGCCTTCCACAATGATGAGTGAACTCAGAAAAGGCCAGGAAAACATATCAAACAGAATAATGCTACTGCCTCCAGGCAGGATTGTTCTGCCAATGGTTGCAGGGTGTTTGCTTTCAGAAGTTTTACATTGTATATGGCAACATCCAACTGTCCGATGGAGCATAGAACATGATTAATTGAAACACTTCCTGTCAACACTCAGTGGACGTCCATTTGTTGTTCTTGCAGCAAATTCTAACCATTGTTCCCAATGAATAGCAGTCAGTATAGGTGCATGATGCAGGTGTCTGCTTCAGAACTCCAAAAGCAGCAACATTCATTGAACAGTAGTTCAAACAACCCTGTTGATAGCCTCTTAGTTCACCTGGATGGTCAGTTTCTCAATGATATAGCATGTCTATTCAACCAAATGCATCTTCGCAATTGTCATTCACTTCTGTCATCTATGGCCCATGGTGACCATATTTGCCACGTTGCTGATTTTAAACCACCCCATTTTGCCATACATGATATACTTTTACCAGAACAGCAAACAAACAGTTTGCAAACTCAGCCTTTTCGGAAATACTTCCACCCTTTACCCAAATGCTAATGCTCATGCTCTTTTGGACAGTGGTTAAATCTCTACATTTTCTGCATTATGCAAATGATTGCAATGTTTTCTGAAGTCCTCACACACCTTTTATATATGCTCAACTGTATTGTGTTGCCTTTTGTGATTGGCTATTTAACATCAACATTGAAAGTACATGGTGCTTACTTTAATATGACTAGACTGAGTATAATAGATATTAATACATGTAAGCATTTAAAACTGTAATGAAAATGTAAGCATCACATAATTATTCCTACTTTAATTAAATTTAAAACACAAAAATAAGTCTAAAACATACATAAATCATTTTACTTTTAAGTACAACATGAATTACTCGAAGTACCTCATTTCGTAAAGACTGATTTTCTTGTTTGCATTGGCTTAAAGCTAAAAGAGTTTCATCACGTTCTCGGCGAAATTTTTGAGCTTCACTAAACATAGATTCACTATCAGCCAAAATCTGGTTTACATCAGCAGTTCCAGGAGAAGATGGATCACTGCTAATATATTGTGATAAGGAAGAGATTTTTTCTGTCATTGACTGGATAGCAAATTCTTTTTCCTTCACTGCCATATTTAATCTCTCATTCATCTCTTTCAGTAAATCAAGTTCTGCAGATTTATCTTGAAATCGCTGTTCTAATAAAACTTTGTCTTGCTGAAGCTGATTAGTACTGATATTAATCTCTTGTATTTTGTCTACAAAAGCTGAATTTTTCTCTTCAAGTTCATGTAATTTATGAATCTGTTGCTCAGATTCCAATTTTAATTTCTTAACCTGTTGAGAAAGATCATGAATCATGTAGTCTTTTTCCTGAATAAGATTATCTTTTTCTTCACTAGCACAAGTAAGTTTCTGTATTTTAGAATCTTTATCATGGAGCTCTTCTTTTGTAATTTGAATTGTATTATCAGAGTTGATTTTATTAAGAAAATCATTGTGTTTTTCTTTTAAATCTATTATTTGCTGCTCCAATTCATTTGAATGATGTCTTAAATGAACTAATTCATTATGAGCATTTATAAGAGACTTCTGCTTTTCTTCATATTGCTGTATAACTGAAGTATGGTTTTGCTCGAGAAAATCAAATTCTTTATTTTTTCCAGCAAGCTCATCATTTAATTTCTTTATTTCAGCAGAGCGTTCACGACATTCTTTATCTTTAACATTAAATTTTGCCATTATTTTGTCACGTTCCATATTATACTGATGCACTTGTTTTAAAAGATTTTCTTTTTCTTCCATGAGAGATTGTAAATGTTCAGGAACAGATGTAACATTTTGGATTAAAGTTGTTAGAGTAAAATTCTTTTGTTTTAAAGAATCAATTTCCAAATCTTTGTCTTTGATAAGAGAGCTTAGTTTTTTTATGGTTTCTTTAGTGAGTTCCGGGTCAGACTTAATAATACTGGATTGCTTTAAGTCACAATTGTCTTGTTGAAGTTTGAGTAAGGCTTGCTTTTCAGAAGCAACAATATTGGTGAGTTTATGAACTTCTGATTTTAAACTACTGCATTCTTGTGACTTTTCATTCAGAACACAGAGAAGCTTTCCCTTTTCTAATTCAGAAATTTTTAGTTTTTCCTGTAAAACTGTAATTTCAGAAGAATATGAAGATTTTTCATGATCTGAATTCTGTGGAAAAGTTGAACTTTTTAATGAGGACATTTCAGTTATTGTCTCTGCACTGTCAACACTTTTTGATTTGAGATCTTTTTTCAAGTCATTAATTACTTTATGCAATGCACTATTCTCTTCTTTGAATGACTGAATCTCTGCTTCCTGTGTGGCGATGTGGGAAACCCGAGACTGCAAATCTTCATTTAAGCATTTGACATCATCAAAATATCTCTTTTGGAGTGCAATGTAATTTTGCTCTTGATTGCAGATAGTTTTCTGAGCAATTTCAAGTGCATTATTATTTGTTTGTGTTGAAACAGTAGACTTAGATACATTCTGACAAGATTTCAAATGGCATACTGTCTCTTCGAGTGCTCTATTTTCAGCTTTTAAAACTTGAACAGTTGACTTGAGATGGTTTATAGGATTATCTTCAAACTGATATGGCTTTTTCTCTGAAATACTATCATCAGTCTGTGAATATTTTGACTCTTTCAGACAAATATCTGCTGTAGGACTAAAATCAAAATTATTGAGCTCAGTTTGCGTTACGACATTTGTAAGTGGAATCTCAAAATCATTTTGAATAGATATATCAGAAGTCTTTATGTTATGATTATTGCAGTCACATGAACGGTTTATAGTTTTACTAGAAACTTGCAAATCATGATTTTTAATAATTTCAACAGCAGAAAATGTTTTTATTGTTTGTTTAAGCTGGTTATTATCAGATACAAGGCTATTAAAAATGGAACATATTTCATCAACCACAGAATACAATGACTGACTATGTAATGCTTCTAAAAAATTTATGTAGTTATCTATTTTATCACCATTAATGCTATTTTTACTACAACTAGATTCTGATTTTTTTTGTTTTTCTAAGAAATCAATTTGTTTCTTGAATTTTTCATCTTCACTGCAATCTGAAACAGATTGCAGAATCGATATTAAATTAATGTCTTCTCCAAATTCAGGGCATAGATTTTCAGGTACATTACTCTTAATATCACTTGATAAATCTGAAGAAGTATACACAGAATGCAAATTTTTACTTGCTGATTCTAATGATATATGCTTTTCTTTAGTAAGTTCTTCTCTAAGAATATTATTCTCAGAAATAACTTGATTTTTTTGAAGTAACAAAGCATCAATAGCTTCCTGAAAGAAATAGTATTCACATATATTTTAAAAATGTTATAAGCAAATCTAATAATTTTCATGCTTTATTAAACAAAATCATAACAAATATCTTAATAGAAAATCTAATTATAAAACACATTAAATAGTAGGATTTATAAACCTGGGATATGATCTACAAATGCAAGTGATAATAAATGTCAACTATTAGTATATAATTTGATGCATTTCATGACACTAAATTTAAAGTACTTTTAATATTGAACAATTTTCTGACAGTAAATAGAATTATATTTAACAACAAAGCATAAAATAATTTAGTAATATTTTCTAAAAATAAAGTTAGCTATATACAGATGATTTGTTGTAAGAATGCAGATAGTGCAAAATTAATATTAAAGATTATCTTTTATGCAATTAAAAGTAATATAGAAAATTTGAATAACATGTGGTAATTTTTTATATTGCAATTTAGTATTATAATTGAAAAAGTATTAAGTATAGTAATTAGTCACAATACAATGATTTATTTAAAACATTTTTAATATAAATTAAAATGTTTGAATTATTGTGATAATCACAATTTTATACACAACTACTACATAAAAATATAAGTACATTATCAAATAAGTTATGCAAAGCAATAAAAAATCATTTAAAATTACAATCTAATAGTTAAAGAAATATCTTTGAGATATTAAATATATTTTTAAACATTACAAAAAAGACTACCAAAAATTATCAAGTAATTTCACTGTCAGCCAGTAGAAATTACAATTTGGAAGCAAGCTAACCTTTGATTTAAATTGCATTTCAAAGAATTAAAATTATGAGAGTCATCAAAAAGTAAAAAACAATTTTTGCTATAAATAATGAAAAATGTCATATTTATTGAAGGAACACTCTTTTACATACATGAATTGTCATGTATTTCTCTACATAAACACTTCCTACCTTTAAACATTTATAGAACCTGATCATGAGCTAAGAACTCCTATATGCTCTTCTGCCGAAAGTTCATAAGCCAATTTTGACCACTGCATTGCATGCCCAGAGATTATGACAAGGCAAATCTTTATAGCAATTTTATAGATTTTCTCCAGAGAAAGTATAAGAAAATTGTAACTAGATGCCCAAAACAGAAGATGAGGACTCTTTTTTTATTTGAAGAATTAGATTTCTTCATTTCAACTCAGTCTCACATTATTGGTGCAACTCAAGAATTGCTAAATTGTTTTAGAAGAAAATTTTTGATTATTTAGATCTTACTTTTAACGAATTCTTCTTTTACTTAAGCTAAGAGTTTTTGAGTAATAATTGTAAGTGATGAATAGTTTGAGAACGCAATGACAATTTTGCTTAATGAACTGGTTAAACAGTATTAGATGAGAATTCTGAACTCATGGAAGAATGCAATGAATATTTAAATGTAATGATTAAGCAGGAAATGGTCTTTATTTTCTAGATGACACTTATAAGAAGCATATTGCAAAACATGAAACAAATTTTTCTAAAATGACAATAAGTCTTCACATAACAAAGCAATTTTTCAGACTGTTTAACATATAGATAGCTAATTATGGACTTGAGCAAAAACACAAGAATGCTAAAGCTAAAATATTTTACTTTTAGTTAAATAAAAGGACCATTTATTAGTGATGCTTTGATTTTTCTAATCAAATAGTAAAATGAAGAGATAGTACCAATAATAATTATATCACTATTTATTCATGAATTAACACAACATTTTTTTACTAAATAGAAGAAAGTAAAGTTGGATTAAAATATTTAACAAAAAGAAAAAAAATCAGCACATTTTTGTGTAAAGCAAAGATAATTTTAGAAAGTTATTAAAACAAATGGCCAAGAACTTGAAAATTTTTTTTACTTGTTTGTTTGCTTGTACTTCAAACAAATAAAATAGAATCCCTTATTAATATATACTTGATTGAAATCATAATATCAATTTATTATTTAAATATTAATTTTTATTATTCTAAATTTTTAGAAAGTGCCCTTTTAATTAACCGTTCTTTTTCCAATTTAAAAGGAGGAGTTAGTAAAAATAATTAAAATCAAATTTTTAATATTTTGATTGAAAATTGGACATATTGAGTTCTTCAGTAATTATACAAGACCCGATATAGATTATGCATTATCAATAGCAATATCTCTTAATTTTGTATATAACTCACACATTCAGTCATTTGAAAAGGCAATAATTGATATCATTTATATATCAATGTAATTTGTAAACATTTGATAACAATAATAGAAAGTAAAACATAAATGACCTTACTTTCTCCTTAAGAAATATTTGGTCATAAGTTTAAATGTTTTTTGAATTGGAGAAGAGTCACATTCTTTTAAATGTTTCTTGTTTATCATGCAATTATTTCTATATAAATTAACATACTTATTTAAATTATTCTGTGTTTAATATACAATTTATTTCAAATTTTGATAATTTTGCAAACAAAATTGTAAAAGCATGAACTTTTATTAGTTTTATATAACATATAACATTGTTGCATAAAGCAAATTTCTCAGTTTCAGTTTTTTACTGTGCATTTCTCACTAAACAATATGCAACACAATTCATAAAATACTTCTAACAATGTAAATAAAAACAGATTTTAAATGTGCTGTATACCAATTATTATACCTGATGCTGCTGATCAAGTTCTTCAATATTGTTTTCAAGGGATGTTTTTTCCAAAATAAGATTATTTATCTTCACATCTTTCTCTTTGCACAAATCAAGGAGTTCTTGATATGATAATAAGTCATTTTCATGAGAATTATCTATGAGAGAAAAAGGGTACTTTTCAACTAGTTTGGTTAACTTAATATCACAGCCACAAAATAATAACTATGAATACAAAGAATGTATAGCTTAAATAATTAACATTCTTGAAATAAATATTGAAGAATTTAGGACACCACATAAAAGAATGTTTTGATAATTTTCCATCAGGTAGGTTTTAACTAATACAAAATTAAATCAGTTCTATACTCGTTAACAAAACATTACTTAATCCATGCATGTGTGAATCTTGGTTTGAAATGAAATATTGGAAAACTTTCAGAAACAATTATAATAGCCATATTAATGTATTTAAATTTGGCAAAAATTTACTATTAATGAGATACATCAGAGAATATAACCCAATAGTAAATGGATAAAATAATTTTTTAAATATGTTTGACATGGAACAAAAAAACTCTAGATATAAATTGACAGACCAGCACATACATTAACGTAGAGATTGACTAAATATCATATTCTACTTGAATCAAAGGAAAGGTTAGAAAAAGAAAATTATTTAATATACAGAAATAGGAAAAAAAAATACCTTGTTAAGCTACTGATTTTATACCAACACTAAAAATGTGATTTTTCATAGAATATCAAATAATCTTAATGATATAAAAAAAATAAATAGTACATTTAAATACTCGATTTAATTTAGAAGTAACTAAGAACTTTTAGGAATAATGCTTAGTTTTATTATTTATCTAAGTTAGAGCAGAAATAATGATTAATAATTCGGTTTCACTCTTTAAGAGCACATCCAGCATTTGGTTCTTTCTCTATATTTGGTTCAATGAATCATGAACAAACATTTTCTATACTTTTTATTCTTTTATTCAAACTTTTTATTTTCTATCTATTGTTTTTATGGAATTTGTAGCTGTTAAAAATCAAGAATATCCCAATTTAGTTCTTTTTAAAATAACAAATAATAATAATTCTAAACGTTAAAATTAAATTTTACAAATAAAAGTAATCAAGTTATCGTGCCTTTCCATTTGCTTCCTTAGCAGATATATAAAACATGTATTTTAGATTTTTGAAAAATTAAATTCTGAAAATGTCTTGTAATATTACGTAAACTCTCAGAAAAGAACAATTTTACTTTTTTTCACTTTAAGGCGATCTAACTATATCATGTTTAATTATTTGTAAACACATAAATTTGTAAAAAGTAATTCTAAGAGAGGCGATTTATTTTCTTCTATAGAATGTAAAATTTAAATTAATCAGCATATCCAAAACAAAATATTGAACACGCCTTTATCTTGTGTACCTATTTTATCAGATGCAGAATCATCTATTAGCACCTCTTTCGTAAAATCAGTTAATTTTTCAGTAAACGAATTGAACTGCTCTCCAAACCAAGACATTGTTTGAATTTATTCAATAAACTGTATTCACGTTTTAATCATATTTTTACACGTGACAAATATTGTGTGATACAGACGAAAATAGAATATGAAAACTAAAACAAACATCACTATTGCCACCTCACAAAGAGTAAATAATAAATGTATGATGAATTAAGTTTTTTCAAAGTATCTTAATTCATCATTATATATGATGAATTAAGATTTAGATATAGATATTATTAACATATAGATAGCTAATTATGGACTTGAGCAAAAACACAAGAATGCTAAAGCTAAAATATTTTACTTATAGGAAAATAAAAGGACCATTTATTGTGATGTTAAAAAATATATGATGAATTAAGGTAATGACATCATCTAGATGCCAAAATAAAGGATAAAATTAAAAGTATTTGTAAAATAAATATCTCAATTATGTATCCAACAACCAATTTCTTATAATGCAAAAAGATGAATATAGAACTAGAAAACATGCTAATATCATTAGGCATTAATTCATTAAAAATAATATGAAACAGCACCTAAAATCATAGATAATGTTTTGATTTTCCCAAAAGCGGATGAAAATTTGAAATCAATAATAAAAGCATAAATATTAATTACTAACAAGACAATATTTTTATATGTTTAACATTGATAGTTCTCAGAGTTGGGTTTATAATTTAAGAGAAATAACGCTGTTAATCTTTATGAATAAAAGATAAATTAAGCCACAATTTTTCACTGAAATTAGAAAGGAGTAAAAAAATGGCGTAAAAGGGCATGCTATCTGATGCTTTGTAGCTAACGGGTGGTAAGTAACTACATTAATATTAAAAACTTAATTATGAAACATTTATTCAATGAATTAAATAATTTTATTGACGGTATCTTAGTTGCATCGAATAAATTCAAATTAATTTTTCTAATATGGGACGCTGTTCATTGCCAAAATAGCAATTGAGATGAGAAATTTTAGCCACATAGTCATTTAATTTCCTGCATTCTCAAGACAAATTTCTCCATTATCGAAAGAGCTTTACTTTTTCCATTAAAGAGAGTTCAAGTCTTTGTTTTCTCTTTATTATAATAATAAAAATTATAATAAAAAATACACTGCTCATAACAATTAAAGGATATTCCTATATATAAAATAAAGACAAGCGAAATTTTTTTGCCAAAAATGGAAGAAGAGAATCACAAATGAAATTTTTCTGATTTTCAAATCGTGGAGTATGCTAATTTTGAGTTCGACTTCAAAAACGTCTCTTCAGCGGCAGTGAATGAAATTTGACTTTCAACCAAATAAAAGACAATGAAGACAAGGATAAATGATCGTCATTCGATCACTGCTTTGTTTCGATGAGTACGATGTCTCAGCGAAGTCATTTAACCAACTCAGAAGCTTGGAGAGTTGTTGGTTGGTTAAAATGGGGCCAAACTTAAGCTCTAGTAGCGCAAGCCATTGGAATGTCACAAAGCGTGATTTCCAGGATTTGGAATCGTTTTTTGGAAACTGGAAGTGCAGACCAAAGATCATTGGAAGGTCTTAGACGGGCAACAACACCCAATGAAGATCGTTATTTAGTGTTAACGGCTCGGAGACACTGAAATATGAACGCTACTCTTCTCCAACAACACTTTCGCTCGGCTACTAACACCACGGTTTCAACTCAGACTGTCCGAAACCAGCTCCATGGTGTAGGTCTGTATGCTCGCCACCGATGGTATGCGTTAAACTAACATCAAGGCATCGTCGTGACCACAGGGAGTATGCAATAGAGCATGTGAACTAGAGGAGAAAAGAACATGAATGAAGCAATGTTCTTTTTTCTGACGAGTCCCGTTTTTCTGTTCAACCTGATAATAGGCGTATTTTTATCTGGAGGGACAGTGGCAGTAGGAATAATCCTGCGTTCGTGCAAGAAAGTGTCAGATTTGATGATGGGGAGTGTTGGTGTATGGTAGCATCTCCATTGACGGGCGCACAGACCTCTATATCATTCTAGATGGACTTCTGAATGGTCACCGATATAGGGATGAGATCTTCAGACCTATAGTAGTCCCTTACGTTGCAGCAATTGGAGATGACTTCATTTTAATGGACGATAACTGCTGGCCACTTCGTGCTAACCTGGTGGAGGATTTCCTTTTCGAGGAAGGAATCGTACGAATGGAATGGCCAGAGTGTTCTCAAGACATGAATCCAATAGAGCACGTTCGGGACGCTCTAGGAAAACGAGTTGCTGGCCACCAACCACCTTCACAATCTCTCCAAGAACTGGAAAGAGCTCTTCTGGAAGAGTGGGACAGAATATCTCACATCATGATTAATAGCCTCATTGACAAGTGGATCAATTTTTCACAATAAACAAAGAAAAAATGTTTGGGGTAAATTTTTGTAATTTTTTGGAAGTCAAGAACGTAAAATTAAGTGATATAACTTCTTGGGAAAAAATACTTCAAATCATGAAATTATCTCTTACTATGATTAAAAATGGGAGAAAATAAATCTCTCAATAATGTTTCCAAAAAACGATATTTTCAACTTTTATCAAAGTTTCAGTACATTATTCTAACTCCTCCAAATTAGAATAATTTTGACTAAGCCGCAATCAGCAGATTTGTCAGTAGGCACACTAAAGGGCCTCACTTTTAGCGGGCGTTCCAAACTTTTCCCAACCTGCAAAAAATGTTACTCCAATGAGGCTAGTCCTCAACATATTCTTGTTTGCCTCGATTTTACCATGGAAGAGTTTCTTGAGAGACCTCTCCTATTCCTCGATTTTTTGAGGGTATATGAACTTATAGATCTGGTGTAGCTACGCTACCCCAGATGGGATTGGAAATAACAACAACAGAATAATTTTTTTTAATTTATTCTTTAATGATATAAGATAAAACTAAATATTTTACACTTTTTTTAAAGATTTTTAAAAATAATTAATATTGTTAATAAAAAATATTGTTATTAATTATTGCTTTTACCTTTCTTTTAAAATACTCATTAACACTGTAATTGCACATTGTTATAAAAAGGAAAATGATATATATAAAAAGAAAACAAAAGTGTTCAAAAGTCATGACACATGATTTTCTTAAAACCTTCGGTTCGAAATGGAATTGAATGTCACGTATCGTATGAAATCCTTTGTTTTGAAATATTTCATTTTTACTTTAGAAATTAAAATAAATATTTACGACAGTTTAAAATTTTAAGGTATCACAACAATCTTAAAGAAATTTTATTTTAAAATAAACTTAAGAAAGAGGAAACTTATCAGTCTGTTTTTAAATTTATTATAACTAGCTGTACCCGCCGGCGTTGCCCGTGCATTTAGAAAATGCAGAT
>JAPDSC010123861.1:578671-598526 GCA_026290005.1 Latrodectus geometricus | reverse complement strand
TAATTCAAAAATCGAAAATCGGGCTTCGAGGTCTGGTGGCCAGCCCCTTAGTGCTTCCGTGTAAAAAATTCCAGGTCCCTGCGTGCGATAGATTTGGATGGAGAGCTCGGTCAGACAAATGGACAGACAGACACATTACACTTGCTTTTATTATTATAGATTACCGTTGTATATATGCGTACCGTATAAGGAGCGTACCGTTGACTGGGAATTAACCGAAATTATTAAAGGCGGAAAAAATTATAAGGGTAAGTAAAGTCCAAATTTTAAAATGCAAAATTAAGATTTCATCTTGATTATTATAAGTTATTCTCTAAAACATAAATAATAACATTTTATCACTCACTCATAATTTTGGCTTCATTTTGTTTTATTCTTCCATAAAAGCTGATCCTCTACTTTGTAGGTGGAGTTTTTTCTTCCCCAGGTTTCTTTTCTCCTGGTTTTCCTCCTTTATCATCAGGCTGTCCGGGTTTTTTCTGACCAGGTTTTTCTTCAGGCTTTTTAGGATCCATTTCTTCTCCCACGGGAATTAAATACTCAAATGAAAATATGTGATGAATTTTTTGCTTTAAGTAAACTATGCAGTAACGCAGCTTATCAAATCAAAATTAGAATGTGAAATTCTGCAAATTGTCTCACTTCACTCGCGTATCATATCCACGTAGCACCTTCTCACGTGGATGTTCAAACCAGCCTTTACAGTTTTAAATAACTGTAACAATTTTTACTTCTGGAAACGTCTAGAAATTTCTGTAAAGTTTGGAATAGAGGGCGCTAGTTTCTCAGTTAATAGGAAAATGGTTCCTATCATAACTTACCGCTGTTGTACTTCTTACATGTTTATATTATTGCAGACTAATACAATAATATTCCATGTTTCAAAATTGATGTCGGATTTAATATTGATAGCAATCAAAACATTAATTTATATTCAATGAAACTTACTACGTTATAGATCAACTTCGATTCCAATTAAAGTTATTTCATATTGTAAGTGCGAATGATGAAAACTTTCTGAATTTCAGTAAAAGAAATCATTATAATCATAGAGGTTGCCTTTGACTAAATTTTTAGTCAAAAAGGGAATAGTTATCCGAATTCAGCGACATTAAATGAATGAAACTTTTATTTCTTTTTTTCCAGTTAATAACAATCATGTAAAAATAGGGGAAATGGCGGCATTTTTAAACAACCAAGCTAACAACATTCAAATTAGGAATATACTTTATGGTACCTCTTTGATTCTCGCAAAGTTGTAATCGCGATTGATCGCCAAGCCGGGCAAACCCCAATCATATTCCGATAGCAACAGGGGAATTCATTGTCTGTGCCAACAAAAATCGCCAATAAAAACGATAGCCAAACAAAAATCGCCATGTTTGCCAAGGGGCCACCTTAAAGTATAGTTTTACCATAATTTGACATTGGTAACGAACAAATTTCAAATGGACAGACAGACAGACACATTACACTTGCTTTTATTATCTATCTATAACCCCGGAATCAGCTATTGGCGAGCAGCGATCTGGAGAAGAAGTTTTATAAATAATTTTTTTTTAAATTTTTCTAATTCAAAAATCGAAAATCGGGCTTCGAGGTCTGGTGGCCAGCCCCCTTGTGCTTCCGTGTAAAAAATTACAGGTCCCTGCGTGCGATAGATTTGGCTGGAGAGCTCGGTCAGACGGACAGACACATTACACTTGCTTTTATTATTATAGATTATAACAAAATTGTTGGCTCATAATTGTTTAAAATTAGCCATTTTTTTCTTTTTATGCCTCTTCTATAAATTAAATATTTTGAAAGATTCTTTTAAAAGTATTATTATGGCTAATGTTGTAATAAATTTTAAATTTCATAAATTATACTGTTAATCTAAGCAAATTATTGATTTTTTTACAATATTCGCTTAAGAAATCAAATCCATTGGAGTCAAATTTTCATTAGATCCTTACTTTCTATAAAATATTTTTATATTTCGTATCTCATATGTTAACATCTTTTTTAATTTTATTAGTCAAGCTATTTTAATTATAAAATATATACACAAATTTTGAAATTTATCTTTTCATAATGTTATATGGTTTCAATATTTTATTTATAAGCACTTTATTAAGTACAGTACTTATTTCATATTGAAATTATTTCTAGTCATTTCATTTATGGTAAAATAATATTATTGATATAAGTAAATAAAAAATTACTTGAATGTGAAAAGAGAATATATATATATATATAACTCTATAGTATCACTACTTATGAAAAGAGAATAATATTCTCTTTTCATAAGCAGTGTTTTTATAAGTAATAAAATCTTAAAATCAATAAAATAGCTTATAATCAAATAAATACTGTGCTTATTAGCACAGTACTTATATCATTTTCAAATTATTTCTAGTTTTTATAAATTCTTCATATTCTTATGTGACAAATAATTGTCATGGAAGAAATACATATAGTTGATTTAAGTAAATAAAAAAATTAAGTGAATGTGAAAAGAGAACCAGTCAAGCACGTGAACACGTAAACCATTCATTTAGGCATGTAAAACATTCAAAACATTTTGATATTATTAAAATATATTACAGCATGAATTTTATTGATTTTTCTAAGACAGTTACATGAATTTTATTGTCACTCTTCATTTATGACAATCAAGCTTGACAAAATCAGATTTCGAAAAAGTTTTAAAACTTTATAAGTTGACTCTTCTAGCCTTCCTTCTTTTGGCACAAAAGTCAGATTGTTAGCCAATTTCTTTACTTCATCATATACACATATGAAGCCCGATGACGTAGTGGTAGCTTTTCACTCTCCCAACCAATAAGTCCGAGGTTCTACCCTCAGGCTTTTCACCATTTCTGTGGGTCGATAAAATGAGTACCAAAACAAAACACTGAAGGTTTCACTTTAGGCTTACCACCTAACCGGTACTTGTGCTTCGCACCCCAGAGACTTCGGTCAAGGAAACAGATATGGGCATTGTAGGCCTTGACTTCCAGTAGGGCTGCCGTGCCACAGAGTTCAAATTATATATATATATGCATGTATGTATGTATGTAAGTGTTTCCTCAGTTGAAATATTTGTCTTCAACATAAATTTCAATATTTTGTTATAGTCACATACTTCTTAAAGAATACAATTTTAGGGAAAAAAAAAATACATGTGTATGAAGACAAACTAATTTTATACATATTACTCCTTATCAAATTTTTAATAATGAACATCCTCTATCTAATAATTAGTATACCATTGTATTGAAAATGTAGTTTCAGACTCCATATTCAGGAACACTTTTTTTCATGTCATAATGATAATTCAAATATGTAAACAGAGATATTGTAAGAGTTATATTTCTATTAAGCTTATTTTATATTGAAAATTGAAATTTCAAATTTCCTTTTTTGGCTTTTATCAAAACAATTTATAACTTTAAATCATGATTCAAAATATTCCAAAAGAATCATATTTAAGAAAAGGAATTATAAACAAACTTTTGTGCTGAAAAGTTTAATTAAAAATGTTTTTGATTTACTAAGAAAATTAAAATAACTACATATATATAAATTTCCTAAGTATTAAAAAAATTGTTCCAAAAACTTCTTAAAAAATATATTTTTGGAAAATCATGCTCATATTTCTTGTCATTTTACATATATTGTTAAATGAAAAATATAGTGTGAAAAATCTTTTATTTAAAAAGGGCAGATTTCACCATGTTTTATTTTTACAGAAAGAAATAATTTTGGTAAACTGAATTTGTAAATTTAAATGCTATTTAGACAAAATTATTACATCATTAAATGAACAATAAAACTTTTTTAAAGAAATGTAAAATATAATGTTAAGCAGTTTTCTCTGATAGTAAGAAAGATTTATAACATTTGACTATTTCCTACACTGAAATATAGAAATATATATATTTTTTAATTGCTAAAGTAGCAATAGTATTTTTGGCCAAAAGAATCGTTACTGTCTCATGTCACGAAGGGTAAAAAGCATACATACATTCATAGCAGTGCAGGAGAGCCCGAACTGTACTTTAAGGTTAATGGGTTCGAAGTACTCGCCCATTACTAAGCGCCTTGTAATTTTGTACCATGATCAAGTGACAAGGTCACATCTGAGTTGGCAACCTCCTTTTCAATTCCTCGCCAAACCAACAGAAAAAATAAAAACAGAAAAATCTAGCAAAATTTAATTTTAAAAAAAATCACCAAAAGCAATTAACCACCAAGTGAAGGTCGATGATGGTGGCGAAACTTAATTACAGTACAGTATGGGGCATTTTCGATTTTAAATTTTTAATTGCCGTTGTGTGTATGTGGTTAGAAGCATGAAAAGATTTTTCTGATATTGGATACTATTATAGTTATACTTATGCTTTTTAACTGAGATGAAATAAAAAATAAATGAATAAAAATAAGAATTATAGTCACTTAGTTTTCGAAAATATTACAATTGTGCTTAAACGTTCACTTACATCATTTCTATTGTTATAAAAAGTTACCGAATTACGTATGTATCGTCATAAATTTAAAATTAGATAATCTATAATAAATTGGGAAATTATGTTATATTTTTCCAAAATTATTGTATTATGTGTGTTGAGGGAGAAGAATATTTAATCAAGACTTCTGTATAAAAAATAAATTTTATTTCTTACAAATATTTACCGATTTTCATTCCATATTTATTTAATTTTATCATCTAAAATCCTCAAATATTCTTAAATTTTATTGAGATTTTCTATTACTGTAAAATGAATTTTATTGTTTAATTATTAGATAAAATCTGAAATATATATTTTATTGTAAATAAGAAACATATATTTTATCAAAAAAATATTCATTTTTGAATAGAGTTCATTTGATTAAGATAATTTATTTGAAAAATATAAAACTTTTATATTTTAAAATTATGTTCCATTTAAATTTGTGTTACCGATTAGAATATTTTAGCTAAAAAATTTTCTTAGGAAATATTCTTTGCTGTTTATAATAAAATTATAAGATAAAACTTTAGGCAATTAATTCCTTAACCATTTCAATATTGCGGGGATATATAAGTCCCAGATAATGTTAAAAAATTATTGGTGAGAAAAGTATTCGCTTTTAAGCTACTGCAGGGATATATATGTCACAAGGCATTTTTTCAAATACCATATTTTCTAAAAATCTGAAATTATGTGAAAATGTTCTTTTACTTATTTACAGCACATTTAGTTCAATTATACAGAAATATCCTCACTGGCCAAAAGTCGTATTGAAAGGGTTAAGGCATATTTTCATAACTTTCTATTTACTTATGATATGTTTAAGAAAATTTATTCAATTCTTAATGTGTTTATTTTCTTATATATTGTTATGATTAACGATTTAAATATACCACCATTTTGTGTTTCCTATTTCTTATCGATCAGAAAGAATCATTTTACACCTTTGCTGATTTTTACTTGCTTGACACATTAGACTTGCGACCAAATTTCAATAACTACATCATCCTCAGCTTGTATCAGAAAGAAACATCATTACTTTGATCTTTATACTCACTTTTATTTCATTTTGATACAACCTTTACTTCATATTTGAACACATATATGAAAAGAACAATATTAGGAAGGAAACTATTTGAACACATATTAGGAGGAAGAAAATTTCAAAAACATGTTTGCAAAGAATACAATTTTTCGAAAATATTAACTAATAAACTTTATAAAAATACGGATTAAATGAAAAATATTCAATTAATAGGCGTATTTATTTATTGAAAAAATTAAAATGTTTTGTAAAAAACTGTAAAATTTAAATATTTTAATGGTTTTTCTTTCAATAGAAATTAATTATTTTCTCCACAGTTAAATTTTTATTTTTGGCAAGTATAAGCCAAATTTTTCTCTTCGCTTACTGATATAAGGAAAATGAAATCTGTACCTTTTCCTAGGACACTGTAGACAATATTCGCTTGTCGCAACAGAACTTTGAAAATTCCCAAGTATCTATTTTGGAAGACATTATGCAGAAACCAAAAAATCAATACTAATCTCCCATTGATCAAAAAGAGTTAGAATTGAATCCGCATCCACCCTTTCATTCTAAAGAACATGGTTTTATCACTAGTTATATTTTATATCTAATATGAAAGCTAAATATCTAACATTTCATTGAATTTCTACTTCAGCTTACGTGGGATTCGTAATGGTTTTACCCATTGAGAATGAAGTTGTTTTGTATCCGTAATCCGGTTTTTTATAAAAATTTCACAAAAAAATAAAATTTTTACTATTAAAAATGTAATTTTTTAAATTGCATTTTCCAAAACCATTGTCCGTTATCAAAAATCAACCAGTGACGAAATTCATTCCATCTTGCTAGTGCTATTTCAAGCTTAATGTATCAAAATCTGTACAACCCAGCAAGTTTACATCATAAAAATTTTCTTCGTTAATATAAAACTGAAGAGTGTTATATACATCAATATCTTTTCAACTTCAACAAGGATTGGTTGATTTGTGTATGCTGCTTGCAAAACTGATTTTATATACATCATTTTGATTGCATTTGCTGAACACTAATTTTTTTCATACTCAATTTAAATAGATGTATTTACTATGCATTCTATAAGCAACTATAAACATTTAAGCCCGGTTGTGGGAACTAAGTAGAATATGTGTAAAGGAAATCCAGTTCACCACTAAACAATTTAATAATGGCTGAGTATGGGAGTTTTTTTTTAAATTTTTTTTAAATATTTCAATTAGTTAAAATAAGACTATATTTCGTTACTCAAAAGCACTTAAAAATTTTAAGAAAATACAATTTTTATTAAATCTGAAAAGTTTGGAAAAGAATGTTGTATTCAAGAATAAAATTATATTTTTAATAGATTTTATTTTTAGCACACACAATCAAAATTTTTCAAATCTATGATAAACGATTTTTTCTTATAATTATTTTGAATTTTCTGCAAATAAATTCATCTAATGAACTTTGAAAGAAAGGAAAAATGTAATTTTCAAGCATTTATATGGATTAAAATAATGATTATAAAATGCTTAATTTAATTGGTGCTAAAAATAGAAGAATGCATATCAGAGTATTAGAATGCTCTGGTTATACCAAGGTTTTACTCTCTTTTCATTACATTTAACTATTTATATCAAAATATAAAGTATATGTAAAAATATTAATGTATCCGTTCTTTGTAAAACAATTGCAGAAAATTCCTTATTAGCCAAGCATAATAATTAGAAGCAAATATTCTTTTGGATTAAAAATATCTGTTGAATTAATTTAAAGATGAAATCGTATATTTGCTAAAATAACCTTGAAACTGAATGATATCGACCAAAACAATGTGGAAAATTAAAAAAATTGAATTTGGTCCTGCGCAAGCAAATATTTATAATAAGTTCAGAACGAAACGCACGAATTGTATGTTATTGGTTTTAAAGCAAGTATTATAATGTACATAAAGAGTTATACTAATATTATTGCTTTTATTATCTATGTATCGATGGAAATTTAAATTTAGTTAATGAAATTGTGAATTCTTATGATTTATGAATTATAAAATAATTGCATAAAAAATGCAGCAAATCATTTAGAAGGAGCAACAACTTATCTTACAATTGATTAAGTCTCAGAAATCGTCTGCCGAATTCCAATAATTTTAGAGCTTGTCCAAAGCTTATTATTATTTACATAAAAAGTGCACTTTATAATGAAGTTTTAAATATAATTAGCAACTATAAATGTTGCAAACACTATAATTTGTGAATTTACCATATGTGTATAGAAATAATTGTATGGTGAAGAAAAGAATGTGTAATGAAGAAAATATGCATAAAATATATGGTGTTTGTGAAAAAATAAAAGACGACAAATCAGAAAGGAAAACAATGAGTCAAACAGCAGTTAAAATTTACTTCTAAAAGACTCCAGATATTCTATTAGTTTCATGTTACAATTATTTTTCATGTTATAATTTTTTTCATAATTAAACAAACGGCTTATGTGAGTAGGGGAAATTTCTGTTGTATTTTCCTTCTGTTTGTGAAATATAACTAGTTATGTTAAACGTTATATAAAAATATGAAAAAAATTCCCACCCTCTATCAAACGCAGGCCTAACGAAGAATAACAATTTGGTATGAAAGTTCGATTAGTTCCAGAGATTCAAAAGTTTTACGAGATTCCCACGGTAGGGCGCTTCCTCTGAGACGAATTGATTCTCTGTCACTATTACGGTACACTAACAGTAATTTTTTTCTTTTGGCTAGTTGCATGGGAAAATTGTACTCTCATACAAACGAAAATCATTTTTAATTATTGATATCCTTAAAATAGCAGTACCATTTTAGTGACTCATTCCTTATTAATTGTTAATTTGAAAATGTAGAGCATGATTATTTTATATACCATATTAATGATAATAACAATGTATCCAAAGTATTTTTACTTCCTTCCTTTAGCTTATCTTATTCAATGCAATTTATTTTATGGAAAACCAATACACAAATTAATTAAAATAATTATTATATTTTGTTACAAAATTGGAAACTAAATTAAAAGAAAACCAAAAGATGCATGTTAACTGTAAAAACATCCTGATTGAAGAAAAATTACAAATTATTAGCAAATATGTAAAATAATATTTCCAATGTTATAAAATAGATAAAAAATGCATAATAATCTAATTATATGGTAATTTCTAGAATTCGGTAAACAATAATGCTGTAGAGCACCTATTAATATAATAAAAAAAAAATAAACGAATCTAAATTTTTTATCTCCTGTGTAATTTTTTTTAAATATTTGAGTTTATTTTGACTTATAATCTACTTATTATAATATATAAGCAAGCTTCATTTATTTATCTAGACAACTATAGTGAAATAATTATTTTTCTGTATATCTATAAACTCAGTTATCTAGGTAGTTACAATGAAAGAGTGATTAATAGGAGCCAGTGATTACTCATATCCTGTTCACATATCAGCTATCTCAATAACAAATAAAATACTAGGTTCATCAAAAGTAATAGTTGTGAGTAAAAACTCTTAATAAGCGTTAAAAATTCATTGAAAGTATTTTGTATTCCATATATATTTTATATTGTTTAAATTATTCCCAGTGTATTTTATACCATTGAAATATTTAATATATTACTCATTTTTATGCTATTCAAATTCCCAATGTTCTTATTTTCAATTTTGAAAAATATTTGAAATTAAAAATATATCTTGCGTGATATTAAATGATCATATTGATCAAGAATCATGAGCTCATTTCAATAAATAATTAAATACACTTGAGATGCTTTAATAGACAAAATTTTTCAAAATTGAATTAAAAAGTATTTATATTTTTTAAACACTGATTTATGTGCAAAAACAATTAAAATGATGTAATTAAATTCTATTTTAATTTTTATCTGAATTTATAAATAATTCTATGCAAAAAATTTGCACAAACAATAATTATTTGAGCAAAAGATCATGCATAAAATTCTAATGAATATTTTCCAATTATATAAATTTATACTTACTAGAACGAACCATTTTAGGGGGAGTATAGATTGATTAAAATTTAACTAAGCAGTGTCTACTTTTATTATATCATTAAAAAAGTGAAAAAATTAATAGTTGAAAAAAAGTTTCTTCCTTAAACAGGTAATATAATTTCATCATTTAAGGCATAGTCTATTTCGTAAAACTATACCTAAAAGCATACACTCTAAATTTCAAAATAATTAAAAAGTAATTCTTTTGAAATATCATGGTTTGTATGCAGAAAAGTATTTTAAAAGCTAATTTTGTGGAACAAGAAAAATAGCATTGCTAGGAAATTATTCATATTTTTAATGATTACAAAATCCTAACACTTTTGACGTTTTTTTGCGATTTTGCGATTTCCTGAAAGAAGAACAATTACCGTAAAATTGTCTTTTATGAGCAAAAATAACCGAATAAAGCTTTTGTCAGATTTTTGAATTTAATATATTTTTTTATGGAGTTTTTGCCATTTGTCTTGCTACCTTGATTTTTTAATGTGTCAGAAAGAATGAGAAAACTAAGGATTCTTAGCAACATTCTAGTTTGGTATTTATACATCATTGCGGAACAGTCAAGAATGCTGTTTAGTGTTGATTATACATTTCCATTAGAATTCTTAAGAAAACAATTTTAGTAAACTTTCTTTTTATTGAAAAATACTAATATTTAGTAATTTTATTTATGTTTTATATTATTAATCAGATTTAATTTACATATTTAGAAAAAATCTAAGGCGTAACAATTACTTCCACTTGGCAACATTTTTATTTGCTAAAAAATTTAAAAATACAACTAAAGGATTATAAGGCATCTGAGACTTCCACTTTTACTTCCAGTAGATTTCTCCATGTTTTCGATAAAGAATTATGAAGAAAACTACCTAATCAACCAAAAACAACGAGAATAAAATGAAATCGCTAAAATATAGCTGGAAAATACAGAGAAAATATCGCAATTAAGAGAGCATAAACAAGAATTAAGAATGGGAGAATGTATATTTTCTTCCCAGATTATCTAGCATTAAAATTAGGAAAAATTGTTGCCAAAAGATTTTTGAAATCATGATAGTTATTTTGAGTTACAAATAATTAATCTGCATGAACTAGAAATGAATTAGAAACGAAACTGGAAACATTGATGCTACTTGTACACCCCTTCTGTTTTGTGGCCTTTCTTTAAATTAAGGTAATTTCGGATCGAATTTAGATTTCAACAGCTATATTAAGAAAATGTTTATTTTTTCAATAAATGAATAAAAATTGGTTTTTTGGTCAAAATTAATATTTAGGTATCTTGAGTAATAAATCATTAACCCATTTGTTCTCATATTCTTCAGATTTTAAAAACAAAACTTATTCGAAATTAACTGTGTGAACTCTACTGAATTTAACTGATTTGTCAAATCTATTTAAAATCCAATGTTTGAAACTCAATAATTAAGATTGATTCATTTCAACAAATCAGGACTGATGCATTTATTTATTTGAATTGGTCTTCCTACATTAACTGATAATTTGATGACTGACGATGATATAAAAATTCTATTAATTGAAATCTGGGATAGGACTATACATTTAAGAGATATTAACAGTGAAGCTTGTCTTGCTATACTTAAGGAAAGCATATATTTAATCCTTAAATAGTCCTTAAAGAAAGCATATATTTAATCCTTAAATAGTCCTTAAAGAAAGCATATTAAGATAATTTAAAAAGGCGAGGGAAATTTTCCAGAGAAATTTTAAACATTGATCTACTTAAATGATAACAGTTTAAAAAAATGAAGAAAAATTCCTAAAATTTGTATATTTTGTTTTAAAATTTTTTTGTTCAAAATAATAATAAAAAAAAATTGTGAGACTTTTTTTTATTATTTTGAACAGACTAATTCTTTATGCTACACTAAGTCTTAAATTTTATGGACAAACATTTTTGGAGCTATTAGAAATTACCTATGTGTTTTATCACCATCTTTTAATTTAATAAAAATTTTTCTCATTGAAAATGTCCTGTTTATCCTAGCCCGTCTTCGACATCTCTGTCATTAACTGACAAGTAACATAATAAAGTGATGATAAAGCATAAAAAAAAAAAATTAAAATTAGTAGTCCGTAGAGTTGTCTTCATGAAAACATCCAAAACATCGCCTACTGGACATTTTTAAATAAAAATATTTTTTTCAAATTTCAAGAGTGCGTCTTCTGCACAATCAATTTGCCAAATTTGAAACCAGTCTGCTTTGCTTGTAGAATTTTATTCATAAAATTCTACAAGCGATATTATGTGTTATAAAACACATAATATAAATATCCATTCAAGAAAGTTTTGTTATAACTGCATAAATTGTTTTCCTTATACTTATTGTAACTGTCGAATTTTTTCTCAATAATATTTCAGCTTAGCATTTTGTTCATGAATCATTTATTAAGTACTCTTAAATATAATTTTTAGGTAAATAAAAGATGATCAGTCGGAGAAATATATTACTTTGATTAGTTTTGTCGAAGTTTGGTAGCAAAATATATAAGAAATTTTAATTATAGAAAATATTTTTATTTATATATTTTTCATAAACGTATTTCTTAAATATTTTGATATTTTAAAACACTAAATTTGGTTTCAGAGTAAAATGATAAATTTAAATCATTAAAACAACTATTTATTATCAATACATGCACAGTAATGAATGACCTTTTTTTAATATTCAATGACTTGTTATCATTTCTAAAAAATTATGCAATTCAATATGAGTTTTTAATGAAAGGAAAAATTATAGATGTTCAGTTTAATGATAGAAAAATTTTTTATTTAATTTAAATGTAAATGTAAAACTTGGAGATAGTAAATATTTGATTTCGTATTATTTAGTATATATTCATTATTTCGATTTATGTGTGTGAAATCAATTTCAAACTTATATCTTATAAAATAATTTTAGAATTTGAAGTACATATAAATATTGTTTTTTTTTCAGGTAATTGTATAATTATTGAAGAAAGAAAAAATGTTTCGAGCTTGTAATTTCGTATTAAAAATATTAGATTGCTTTTTTATTGTAAATTTTAAGATAATCTACAAATTAATCATTTTTTCTCGAAAAAAATAAAAAGCTTGTAAAAGTTGTTTGAGGAATATTGATGATGATTCACATATTTGATGCATTTTTATATGAAGTTAAATGAATATATTTAATGGCATTCTGATGACAGGTTTCACCACAATTTTATTAACTTTGTCACCAAATGTTCAAATTTGGTATCAATATTATGTTAATAAAGTAATAAATTGTGTGAGGAAACTTGCAGTTTACAACCACAATATTGAATTCTTTGGTTTTTAAAAAATGTTTCGTTTTTAAATATATTAGTACGAAATTTCTTTAACTCATACCATTTATATAAAAACGAAAAACAGCCATGATTAATTCTCATGTTTGGAAAACTTAAGTGAATTTAAATTCAAAATAACATTTTTGCTTACATCATTATTTGAAATGGGATTAAGATTTATTGGAAAAGGAACTTGATGTGATGAAGTGATTTTCTTGAACTGCTGAATAAATATTTACATCATTAAGAATCTTCTATATTTCATACTGCAATAGATTTTATATTTGAATACTACAGCATTAAAGAATAAAATAATTAGTTTTTTAATGATTAAATCACACAGTAATTAAATTGCAAACATTTTTAGTTTTACATTGTCTATTTCATTTTTTATTACTTTATTTTCAAAATTTTACTGAAACTCATGAAACAAGATTATATACTAAAATAGCAATTGAGCTCCAAATATAAAGTATAAAATACAACGATGTAAGAATTTAAATTATTTTTTATTTTTAATGACTTATCAATTAGCATCAAATTCATTAATTAATATCATTTATTATTAAAATCAAGATAAGAAACAAAAGGATAAATAATTCAAATAAATGAATTACTTAATGATGTATAAATAAATTCAGAACGACAAAATGATTACATAGTGTTTAAAAATGAGGACATTTGAGCTTTTAAGAAATAAATAGAAAAGCAATAATGTATTGATTTTTATTAATACAATCGTTTCATATAACATGTAGGAAAAAAAATTTCTTTAAACTCATAATTCCAATAAATAAGTAAATTATATTAAATGCATTTGTCATACATTTTGGCTCATAAACTATATAATACTATAATATATAGTTTATGAGCCATAAACTATATACTATATAATATACTATTATTTTTTTTAATTTCCCAAAAATTATTTTTTTTCCTGTAGATTAAAACTTTCTTTAAAAATATCAATTTAATTCATTTTGATGGGAAAAAATCTATTTCATCTATTAATTAGTTACAAAAATACAAAATCAAGATCAATTAAACAAAACCAAAATTAGAAAAAGATGAAATTTAAAAGGTATTTATTTGAAATATACCTATAAATATAAAAAGATTTAAAGGTGTTGTTAAAAATGCATTTAAAAATAGATAAAGTGTAAAAAAACGATTAGAAGCAAAATCGAAGATGACTCCACACAATAAAATACATATAGTTCATCTTAAAGTACTGTAAAAGCGTTTCCTCGACATATTGCAAGTGAGAATCAAAAAATATTTCTAAATTTACTATTTCAAAAGTTTGTAGAAGATGGG
Source organism: Latrodectus geometricus (assembly GCA_026290005.1). NCBI lineage: Eukaryota > Metazoa > Arthropoda > Arachnida > Araneae > Theridiidae > Latrodectus > Latrodectus geometricus. Next base: position 584,323 of record JAPDSC010123861.1, on the reverse strand, counting down.
ATATCATCAAATTTGTAAATGTAATAATAAAGTTATGCATTCTTATCCAAATAATCCTTATGAAATGGATGCAGAATATTAATTGGGAAAGTGTCATTTTCGGAGGGAAAACGCTTCAGCTAAGATTATTTGTCTATTTATTTCACTACCATCTTGATTTACAAAGAATAACAGACATTGGTTGGTTTCGTATATTTAAATAAGACTTTGTTTAGTTTTGGGGTGAAATTCTTGTAAAAAATTTAGTTTTTAAAAAATATAGACATTAAACTGTGTTTTGAAATATTATAGAAAATAAGCTGTTAGCATACAATTATATTCTAAAAGTTTAAAATTCATATTCCATAAAAAAATGAGGCATCTTTTTTTTACACATTTAAGTTTCAAAACTGTATTTTGAAAAAAGGTTACGAATTGGCCACCAAATTTTCTTCCTTTAAATGTAATTGAAAACATTACTCCGAAAGAAATTTATAAAAATTGAAAGCAATATTCAATTTTAGAAGATCTTATTAGCTATTTATGATGCATGAAATGAATCAGATATAAATTATTTTGAAGACTTAGTATAAAAAGTTGGTCAAACAGTATGGCACAATATCTATAAAGATGTGGTTATAATTATTAATTATTTTATAAAATATTTTCTGCTTCAGACATTATTTGTATTTTTATAATTGTGGACAATCATATTTCATGCTTATTTGATTTATTTGGATACATTTTTAAATTTTTAAGGAAATAATTTAAATTAATTTTGTTATTGTAATTCTAAATGTGATTTAGAAAAATTGACGATTGTTTGAATTTTTTCTGGCATATTTGAAATTAATATTTGTCTTTTTAATTATGAACCAATAAGATGAATGAAGCACAAATTGTGTTTGTTGTGTTTTATTATAATTATTTTTAAGAAAGTACTTTAAATGAATCTCAAAGTAGGTTTGTTATTCACTCTTATGTTGAAAGTTTTACTATGGAAATGAAGCAGTTAGAACGTATAGAATATAGCGAAATAATTTTAATCAAATTATAATATGCAAAACAATAATGTTTGATACTTTTAATTTGAATTTCAAAATTTCAAACGTTTTAAATAAAAATTTGTGGTAAAGGTTTGAATTGCTTATTTCAACTGAAATTATAAACAGTATAATTCTTGTATAATCGATAAATTATTTAAAAAATTCATTTTTAATGATTGATCAAAGAAAGTTAATGTTTTGTAATTGTTTTTCTTAGTGGTATAGGCAGAAAAAATTAAACTCTTAGATGTTATCTTGTTCTGAAATATTTTATTCAACATATTGAGGTAAAATAATAATTAGAAAATTAATTAATGATAGAAAGAAAACTCTTTGGTTTTTAAATGCTCTTTTGATATGTATAAACGAAATTTCCATTATTTTTCTCAGATAAAAATATAGATTTTTTTAATGCGAGAAAAAAAATTAAAGAATGTTTATAAATACAAGGTATTTAAAATGCAAAGTACTATTTTTATTATCATTTTTTTAAATAAAATAATTTCTATGATAAAAATTATTATCATAGAGCATTAAATAATCAACTAGAATTATTATAAAAGTATTTGTCTAATTTAAATAAATTGCTGTGAATTCTGCTTTATATTTTTGCAATGTAAAACTAAAAAGTACAATAAAGATTTGTTTCTAAAAATTTTGCATATTCATTTAATTTATACATCTAAATATATAATAGTGGAGAGTAAATTTTGCATGCATTATTTAGCATGATTTATAGCAGAAATTTATAACTCATCGCAATAAATGAATTAAGTTCTTTTAATCAAAAAATTCTTTTGAATTCACTGTAACTATACAATTTATAGCAAAAGATCAGATTTACATATGAAATTTGATTCATAAAATTATCTCTATCAGATATTGATTATTTTTAATTTTTTGTTGAACAGATTTTAACAAATTGCCATACTCTTAATGATTATACTGCCTTTAAACATCAATAAATTGATTATGATTAAAAACTTATAATTAAGGGAATGTAACTTACAATTAATGAGAGCATAAATTAATAAAACTATAAGAAAAATAGAGATAGAAAGATTTGCAAATCTTGAAAAAAAATGTTTAATATCAGATTTGTAGGCAATAAAAAATGTCTTGCCCAAATGCGTAATAATGGAAAACAAATACAATAAATAATTGCTAGTTTTGTGTAATTAAAAAATAAATTCAAATAAATAATTTAAAATTATAATTTTATGATTTATTTAGCTACTTAATGAAGTACACTCTTTTTCTTTGGTTTCGTAATTCTAAAGAAAATGAATAAAAATGATTAAAATTGTGATCACATTAAAATAGGAAAAATAATTATTTTAAAATTATTTGTTGTCACAAATTGAGGTATTTGATTATTTTAAATTATCTTTAGTTGTTGACTGGAATATTATCAAATTATTTTCTCTTCAAACGAATTATATATAATATTTTAGAGCTTAAATTAAAACTCATAAATATTTGATAAAATTCTCATATTCATCTCCTAATTCAGGTCTTCTTTCTGATTTTAATTATACTATCAATTATTATAAAATTAAGCTATTTTGAATGCTTATCAACAAAAATTAGGCCAATAATATTTCGAGAATATTTAATTGAGAAAATAGATAAATGGAAAAAAATTAATAAAAATATCTCGTGCATTTTTAATTTGGGATAAAGTAATATGGTATAAGTTGCTTACCGAAATAGAAGATAAAAGAAATAAATCTGAAAAAAGAAATAATAAAATTACTTGGAAACACTGTTTTATTTCAATACTCTTTCTTTTATTTTCAATTTAATTCATGCTAGTAGAAAATTCTTTTTGATTTTAAGAATAAAAAATATATAAAGGAATGTAAAACTACAAGTTATGCAAAAATTTTCTTAAAGCTTAAGTTTCATCAAAATGAAAAAAAAATACAAAAAAATTTAATTTTTATACACATACATATATAAAAAAATTAATTATCATTTTTATTCCATAAAAAAAATTTATTGAATGAATTTGGAGTCCTAATGTCTAAAAGTTAAGATTTTTAGTCTGATTGAGCACATACTTTTTATCAGATAACCAATGCTAATGCTTTGAAAATGAATTATTTTCAAGTTCAGTATTTCAGTGAAAGCACAAGTGTAGTTGTTCAGCTTGTGTGAATTCACATGTGCTACAAATTGCGACGTCAATTCTGAGGAAGAAGATTCCAAAACAGTAGATGTTTGCAGGTGATAAAACATTCGTTTGGTAAAGATAAAGGTCATAGGACATAAACAGTATGTACGAAATCTGTAAACCTCAATGGCAGGTGTTACATATAATGATCAATGCTGATTGCTGAAATTCTTAAGATATTTTTCAGTGGTATGGAGTTGTAATTGGAGTATTATCAATGAAAAAATATAATAATAAATTATTAGTTAAATAAAGAAATACATTAAAAATAATGTGAGAGCTATTTTTAATATGGGTGATATACCTCATCAACTCATATTATTTTGGATTACATTGTAAATGTGTAACTTTCATTTGATAGGAGTGTGTTTTTATTAAAATATGTTATGAAAACAGTAAATTTCATTTTTAAAGACATCTATTTTAAAGAAAATGTTTTGCTGATGAAAAATGAATTTCAAAATAAATATAAAACAAAAATAATCTTCTATGCAGGAAGTAAACTTGATTTAAAACATATCATAACCATATGAAGAAGTAAAAATAAATATTCAAATTCAGAATTTAAGAATAACATGACGGGTATTTTATAAATTTTTATACAATTATTTAGTTTATAAAGTTTGTAATATTTCTCTGTGCTATTAATTTCAATTTAATGTTAATTAAATTACAATTTTGGTTTAGAAGTTTATGTGTTATAAGAATTTTACTGTCAAAGATAAAAAAAATTCTGAATAAAAGGCAGTAAAGTCATCCAGCTTTTTATGTTTGCTAAAAATGACATTGACCTATAGAGTTATGGATAAAAAAAATATTTTTCGTAAGAAAAATGAAGCTTATAAAATGAAAAAATTAACTGAGAAAAGATATGTCCGAAGGGAACATTTAGAGGTTATTTAAAATAATATTGATTTACGAAAATTTTTTATTTTAAACCATGTAGACATTTTTATTTAATTCTCTTTAGAAATGTTCATAATGCAAAAAGGATCCTGTGAAATGCGTGAAGATACTAGATTTTAATACCACAGGAAATCCTTTTTAACGTGCTTTTTCATCACTACTGATAACGGAACAAAATGAAATAGTTAATGAATTTTGGTGTTACAAGACCAAAATTTATAACCAATTATATTGAAAAGTTGTGAATTAAAATTTAGATTCATCTTGTTAATTTTCTTACGTAAAGGTGCATAAAATTGTTTTTGAGAATTACATTATTTTTTGAGTTTTATTGTTAAGTAGAGAATGATTACCTCAACTGACACTTTTCTTGCGATTGCAGTAGGTTTAATTGAGATCAGCATAACTAGATATTAGGATATTATTTAATTTATGGATGCTCCCAAAAGTTGGCGCACGTGCAGTAATATCTTTGGCATAATGAATTAAAATCTTGAATTAAAATGCAATGCAGAAGAATATAAAAGCCTTCTCCGAATATCCCTTTCCCATAATAATGTCTTCTTTTCCGGAAGAGAAACGTCACTGGGACAAATTGCCCCGCGTTTTTATTCAAAATGCATTTATTCATGCACTCCAAGGCAGAACGAAGCTGCGTGAAAGGAGTTGTCGGGGATGAGGATGAGAGATAGATAGGGCTATCCCCGTGACAAATTCATCATATATCTAACGATCCACCCACCCCAAAACATAAATATATCGGGAGCATTTTACTTTCCCCTGGTTCCCGATTCGAAGAGAAGATAACAAGGCGAGTGAATATTAAATATGGATGAAGAGAGGAAGAACAGATCCTTTTTATTTTTTCTTCCACTCCACTTAAGGCGGAACGATATCGACATTCAGATTCCTATGACAGACGATAAGAAAAGAGAACGCAATAAATGACCGATTTCTAGTGACTGAAACGAATATTTTGCAATAATCGACATGATGCCAATAAATTCCATTCGTGTATGAAATTTATGTCATGTGTAGATAGAAATCTTTTCTTTTTACACATCTCAGTTCTTTATTTATATATTGATTTCTTGATATTTTTATTTACCATTTTATTTCAGTTTGAAATAAATCGTAAGCATTATACCACTTTTTCTTTGACTATTTTACCATCAATCTCAAAACTGCTTGAAATATTAACTTGCACGAGTTTTGCAAATCATCGTAAATTCCTTTTCATTTATTGCACTATAAGCTGTCAGTTTTACACAAAAAATAGAAGAGCTTTAAAGGAGGAAATTTTTAATTAAGATTACAAATACCATTTAGTTATCCATATTTTTTCAAATTAAAATTCTATAATATTAAATTATCATCAATTTTTCTCTTTAATTATGTAATGAACATTATATAATGGATTTATTAGAAAGTATAATAAGAGAAAAAAAAACTCTGCATATACATTGTTCTTCATAATTTACTAATTTTTCTAAAGGCTTCAGAATAAATAAAATATTTTAAGGAAATTTTATAAGCAAAAGTATT